>APFE031478751.1:134309-166759 GCA_000404065.3 Pinus taeda | reverse complement strand
TTAAAATAAGGTGGGCTATTTGAGGTGATTTGTAAAAATGCACTATGATACAAAATATTCGCCCACTAAAAATTTAAAACCCCTTAATTTCGCCAAAAGGCGAACATTTGCCCCTAAAATTTTCTATGGTTGCGGAGGTGGAGGTTGTGTGCGGAGAAGGTTCCAGTGACTACAGTGGAATGGCAGATGAATTTTGTGGATTTTCTTCAACAATAGGCAATGCAGATATCAATTGTCCAACCTCATCAGTGAGGTTGACAATGTGAATCACTTCGGTAGTTTTGGGCTTCTTGGTTGCTGGGTTTCTGACTACTCTTTTCTTCCTAGGCTTCGGGACTATTGGCTGTGATTGAGCTTCAGGGCCAACAGTAGGAATTTCCACGGCTAGCAGAGTTGTGATTATTGGAGTAAACATAGTAGAACCTTGAAAAAGCATGGATTGGGTTGTCTCACTTGAAGGTTCGCCAAAGCTTGTGATTTCCTGCCTTATTGCAAACATTTGTTGTTCCATTTGTAGCATCATTGGTTCTATGTCTTCCTCAACCTGTCTCTTTCTTCTTCTCTTTCCTGCTTCTCCTGCTTGCGATTGTGGCCTCAGTCCATCAAACCGATATTGATATTTCCCTTCAGTGATCTCACTTGCAACCCATGACCATGACCCAATCTCACTATGGAGTGATCCCTCAGTTAGAACAAATTTTTGTGACTTCATCTTAAAGGTCTTAGGGTGGACACATCTGGGTCTGAGGTACGTGTGCCCATGTGAGCCTCCAAACTAGATGCCTTGTGAAAATTCATTCAAAAGTGGTTTGGGTATTCTTTTCGTCGACCTAACTATGTCTAGCATCAGCTCGTACCATTCGGCGAAGCCTCATTTATTTCCTTGTTGCTCGGGTCTCATGAAACCCTCTATGGCTCATACCTGAGCGCTATCGGTTGACCTTTAGTAATCTGCATCATCTTCATTCCTCTTGGTGGTTGCCACTTCCACATTGCTAAAGTCATCAATATGTATCCAAATAGGAAATTGGTACTCCTCCTATAGATAGTCTCACAAGCCTCGAAGAGCTTATTTAGTACACAAGCATACCAGTTGAGCATTTCTCCCTTACAACAGTGCTCCACAACTGAGATTGCATCCAGAGTGCACTTTTTTCTTGCAAAGTGTCTGATTGTTTTCCCTGCTATTATGTAGCAAGCGAATTTTATCTCAATTTTTCTAATAAGATCAATCTTTGCTCCCCTTCCCTCACGCTTTGTCCCATATTTTCCATAATAATCATTCTCTCCTTCCTTCCTTGCTCTTTTTGTTCCTTCTTGGAACATTGTATTTACCGCATTTCATCTTGCTAGGAGTCCTATGAGATGATGGATATCATATACATGAATTGGATACTCCTTATCAAGCCACAATGATCTTCCATGCATTTTGCTGGCTAGGAGCTTCGTACACTACATTGCAGAGATTTGTGTGCTGAAAACTAGTAGACTCCTCAGATTGATTAACGTCAATCGTTATAGACCTCTAAAATATTCTTTGACCCTGGTTTTCATCATGCCACCTTCCTTTGGAACTTTCTCTGTATACACCTCCCTCTTCAGCACTAAAACTGGAAGCAATCCGTAAGGTCATTGTCGACCAAGGTCAATTTATCATATTTTCCATATGGATTTTCCAACATGACAATTCGCTTGTCAAGTTTGTCCTTTGGGTCTGAAATGATTACTTTTTCGATTGATCTTCATCTCTAGTAGACAATTGTTACTGAAGGCCTCAAACTTTTGCCCTTCTGCAACTATTGTTCTTCAGAGGAAATTTGGAGTTCTTCTACTCCCTGCATTTGAAATTCTCTAGTTTCCTCTATTGTCATGCAAATTAAGTAGACGAATTTGACACAACGTTTTCTAATTGGACTTGGAAACTAATTACTACAGAAACTTTCCCCATGCATTTTAATTGTGCTTTATCATCATCGGCTGAATTGGACCTGACATCTATGACGTGTAATGGGGAAGGACAGAGTGGGTTTCATGGTTAATAAATTTTTCATGATGGGGGGTATTTATTAGCTAAATTTGTTCCTAACGGGAAAAGATTTTACGGGCCTCTATTTGACAGTTGTATTATTAGTTACTTATTATGGAAAAGACTAGTTGTATGACAAAAAAGACTGAAAAACCGTGTAACTATCAAGACTGGAAAAGAGTATAACTACCCCCAACCACAAATGGGTTGCGGTATCATGGCATTTTTGCCATAACCTTATTGACACCTTTTCTTATTCTTGAAAAAGATAAAATACTACAAAAGACATGAACTTCAAATGAACATGGTAATGAATTGACTAGGTATTATTGACTACTACCTACCTGCGGGCTCGTCTCTGAGGCCCCTTAACATTATTTTGTTGCTTTTGGCATGTGGAAGGGTTTCGGGCAAACATCGTTCACCCATCCCAATTGCATTCCACTGTCCAGATGCGCTAGCCTTACCGCTCAAGAATATTGATTTCTACAACTATAAATGGGACAGCCAGTGCATTTGCAACTTACTCGGTTAATTTTGGAATTTTTTGTTGTAGAACAATGCATGATCTCTGACTTGGAATGTTTTCTTTTGAATATGTTTGTCATGCCAAGTTTCTGCCTCCTTTTCTCTACTATATGGTGAAACTAAACTAGGAATATCAATTCGTCAAGTTCTATCATTTGACCCATTCTTTCTTTTAATGCTTCATCATTTGTCATTTTTGTTGCTTGAGAAATAAACATGCTTGGCACTATGAATTCCGCTGAGACCATTGGTTCTTTTCCATATACCATCTGAAATGGTGTGTGTTTGTGTATTCTTTTCACTGTTGTTCTATATGCCTATAAAGTTGTTGACATGCGTTCATCCTAGTCGTCCTTATTAGCTGATACAATTTTTGTGAGGCCTTTCTCCAGTATTTTATTAAACACTTCAACAATGCCATTGGCCTGTGGGTGGTATGGGCTACTTTTGTGATGTTGAATCATAAATTTCTTAAGAAGAGATTCAATAGTTTCATTAATAAAATGTGTTCCTTGATCACTTATCAGGATTTTTGGACATCCAAACCTTGATATTATGCATTCAAAAATAAATCTTAAAGCAATATCGGCTATACAGTCCTTGACTGGTGTTGCTTCTGCCCATTATGTGAGATATTATGTAGCCTTTATTATGTACCTTGTGTGTGAATGTCACACTGGTGGTGTTATAGGGTTGATGAAGTCTATTGCCCACTTCTCAAAAATATGTAATGTGCGAACTGATTTTAAAGGAAGTTCATCTCGGTATGATGGCTTTCCCACTCTCTAACAGACATCACAATTTTTAGTGTATTCCTTAGAATCCTTGTGGATGGTTGGCCACCATAATCCTATGTGTAGTATTTTCCTTGTGGTTTCTTTCCCTCTGACATGGCTTCTCGCAACTCCAACGTGACATTCCTAGATCACTTCCCCCCTTTCGTGTTGAAGCATACATCGTCTTAGAACTTGATTCAGGCCCATGCTGTAGATATTTCCTACGATTAGTTGATAATACATTGCCCTCACTATTATATGTCGCTTCTTTGTTGATGTATACCCCTCCGGGAAGAACCCTATTGTTAGTAGCCCAACAATTTCTTCTAAGTAGTCTGGAATTGCCTCTATTCTGAATAAGTTGGCATCTAGTAATTGATCATCTAATGATCCTTCATTCTCTCTTGCGTCCACTCTTGATAGATGATTTGGCCCCACATTTAGCCTTCCAGGTATAATGACTACCTCGAACGTGAATTCTTGGAAGATTAATAACCAATGACATATTCTACCTTCCAATACTGGTTTTTTCACCAAATAATTCAGTGTTGAATAGTCTGTGTAAAATTTAAATGGCGCTCCTAGCAAGTAATACCTGAATTTTTGTATAGAGTAAACCATGGCCATCGCTTCCCTCTCTATTGCCATATAGTTTCTTTCTATAGTTGATAATTTCCTGCTAGCATAGTACACTGGGTGATCCATATTTCTCTCTCTTGATTGCGCTAGTACTTCTCCTAGTGTGATCCCTGATGCATCAATATGTACGTGAAATGTCTTGTTCTAGTATGGGTATACAAGGATAGGTGCGCTTACCAGTTTCTCTTTTAACTTATTTAATGCTACTTGACAGGCCTCCAACCAAGTGAATGCTTCCGTCTTTTTCAATAACTTCTCCATAAGGGTTGTAATTGATGTGTTGTTCTTAATGAACCTTCGATAATACCATGTATCACCTACAGTGGACTGCAGCTACTTTACATTATGTGGGGGTTCCATGTTAATGATTTCCGCAACCTTTGCGGGGTCTACACACACTCCGTATTTGTAAACAACATGGCCCAGCAGTGTTCCAAATGAAACTGCAAAGATGAATTTTTTTAGATTCAAGGAAATTTGCAACTGTCTACATCTCTCAAACATGACCCTTAACAAGCTTGTGTGTTTCTTTAGTAAATTGTACATTGTTTAGTCATCCATGTATACCTCCAGGAACCTATCAATATAGTCTTTTAATGCAGCTATAATGATCCTTGAGAAAACGACAGGCGTGTTCTTCAACTTGAATGACATTACGTGGTAAGAATATGACCCCCATTCAGTAGTAAATGTTGTCTTCCTCTTGTCTTCTTATGCTATTCAAACCTAATGGTAGCCCGAAAATCCATCAGTGGAGGAATAGGCTTCATTGTCCACTACATTGTCCAGAACCTCATCGCTAAACAATGTTGGGAAGGGATCA
Organism: Pinus taeda; assembly: GCA_000404065.3. NCBI lineage: Eukaryota > Viridiplantae > Streptophyta > Pinopsida > Pinales > Pinaceae > Pinus > Pinus taeda. The sequence continues at coordinate 161,967 of APFE031478751.1, read as the reverse complement.
TGCACACATGCATTGTTCAGACTTCGTAACCGACATAGACTCTGATCTCCATTGCGTACTTCTTGTTCTGTATAACTATTGGACTAATCCATTCCACTTTGTCCACCGATAATATAATTCCAGCTTCTAGCATTTTGTCAATCTCCCTCTTGACTTTTTCTTTCACTCTTGGGTTTATCCTATATGGCCTGTGCTTTACTGGATGGGCATCTGGTTTTAGCACAATCTTCATCTCTCCTATATCCCCTTTTATCCCTTTTAGATTAGCTACCGAAGCTGGGAATAAGTCTTGATATTCTTGCAACAGGTCAAAGATCTCCCTTGTTGTTCGTTTGTCCCAGTAATCTCTAATGGATGCCATCTTGGGTTTATCATCTGATCCAATATTATGCTTTTGTAATTTCTTCGGGAATAGGTGTGTTGCTTCTCCTGCGGGACTTTCTTGATTATCCCTTCCCCTTTTGTTTCCTCAAAGGTTAGGTGTCTTAATCCTTCTAAATCATCTTCATCTGATTATGTGTATACTTTGTTATAGGACATATATTCTGGATAACTTGCTTCATAAAAATACTGTCGAAACTTCTCATCAACACAACCTTCCCATAACTGTCCTGGGGTGAATAGGATCCTTTTGATGGCATATAACGTTCTAGTCATGCGTCGATCAACATCTTTGAACAAGAAGTTGTTGCTGAATTAACTAGCCATGACATCCCAATCTGATGTCTATTTACGAAGCTCCTCTTCTATGTAACATGCTTGCGAGATTGTGCTTAGAGTGTGTATAAATACATGCACCCAAAGTTCTTTCGAAAGCCGCCCTCTTTCCTGATTTTCTATGCAATCTTCTAGATGCTTCTTAGGATCTGAATTACCTCTATACTTCACTCTATTCTGTGGTCGATCTTCTTTTTGACTAAAACTTTCTCTCATGGCTCGCTTTATGGTTCCCCATTCACGTAACGTGTTGCAGTGCATTCTCCACCACCTTGCCGGGGTGGTGTGTAACATGATATCTAGTAATGGAACATTGTGATATTCTCTAATGTCTCCATCTATTTTGTTTAAAAAAATGTCTACTCATTCAATACCATGGAATTGGGGATAGTCGCTTACCTCTACCCCTATCTATTTTATCCTGCATATCTTCATGCAATGTCTGGTATCTAGTCCATATCCCCCTTGTTGCCATGCATCCCACACTGTTTCTGAACTAGCTTCTGAGCTTTGAATACTCCTCTAGCTGAGAGATCCTCTTGCTGTAGGATTTATATAATCCTTTTTCTTTCCTGCCATTAGTGTGTACAGTTGGTTTAGCATTCTCGGCTCATCTCTGTCAACAATAAGTTCCGTGAACCTGGGTCCTTGATATGGGTCCAAGGGTTGTATCACCCTCATACCTTCTACTTCAAAGATCATTAACTATTTCTTCAAGTCGATGACAACATAGTTTTCATATGCCCAGTCAATACCAAGGAGTGCTAGGTATGGTTCCTTGTCACCCATTATATCAATTACTTCGAATTCATTATATGTTTTTACTCCCATCACATCCACCTCTACATCTTCTAACCTTCCAATAGGCAAAATATAGTATTGATTTTCCATCCTCAATTGTATTGGTGAAGATTTAAATTCTGGCTTCCCTAGTGCCTCCCATGTTTTCTTGGGAAAAATGTTTACATCTAACCCCAGGTCGAGTATTGTGTCCTTGATCTGGAATACTGCAATCTAAGCATCGATCTAGAATTATCTTTTGGTTCTCCTTTTATTTAGTCACATTCTTCTTGTATGTTTTTCTAGCAAGTTGGCAGATATTGGTTCTTGTTTCACCTTGTCTTTTGGCAACACCATTTTTAGACTTCTGCACAACTCCTTCAACATTTTCTCATCATCAATGATCTGCAGAAATAACTTAAACCATTCTTCTATTGGTCGAGTATTTTTTAGTGCAAATTTGTCATGTTTTTGGTTTTCCTTTGTCTCTGTCATTTCTTCAAACAATTTAGTTGCCTCTTGATAATATTGTTTTTTTTGTGTGGGGTTTTATGATTTCTTCGAAGATGCTACCCAAACAATTGAGGGCGGGTCCACCATACCCCGATCTTCCCCTATCTTCTTTCCTCCTCTTGTAACTATATTTATCTTAGTTACAGAAAGAGTGTCACTTGTACGAGGCTCTGCATTGATCAGATTGACCCCTCTCTGTCTAGTCCTCTCTTCCTATTTTGTGATGAGCTCAGGGAAATCCTTCGTAGAATGTGTATTGACCCTGGATTTTGAACACCATGGCCTTCTGGGGAGTGGAAATTCTCTAGCAACATACCCTTCTTGATCACAATTATAGCACCTCACTGGACCTCTACCTCTAGCTCTTCCTCCTCTCATATTTTCTCCTCATCCTCCCCTGTTAGACTCGTTGACTCTTAACGTAGACCTGTCCAACCACTATGCTAAAGCATCTAATGCCCTACACTGGTTAGTGTGATGCATTGTGGATGCAAAATATTCACTAAAGCTATTATTTGTTACAATGGAGTACTTTTGTAGTATTGGACATATCCGTGGTAAATTTCCATAATTCCTATAGATTTCATAGTATTCTTGTGTATTATGTCTTGGGAAAGCTCCTTACGCTCCTACTACCGCAATTCCTGATGTTGGAGGTGTTCCTAGTGGTCCTGTAATCCCTCCTAAATTTTTGATGCCTCACAAAATTGGGCATTTTGTCGCAACATTTACTTCCACCATGCAGTGAGTACACCATATGTTAGGTCTAGCTGGTCAAACTGGTTGTATATCTTTCAGTTTTTCTGTTAAATTGGAGATCTAATTTTGGAGGCCCATTATTGATGGGTCTTGCAATCTCGCCCATGATACTCATGCAAGTACCCTTCCATGGCCTCTATGCGAAACACGTGTTCTAAATCATCTTAGAAAGTCCCAATGTTTTGTTGTGTCAATGATGTCCTTGTAAGGGGCAATAGTGCTTTGATGAACCAGTCTCTTTGATGATTAGGATCTAAGGTGTAGCTCAGCTTAGCAATAGCATCCTTAAATCCCACATCAGTTCCTAAGTAGTTTCACCTTCCTTATGCTTGATTTACCATAGTTACGATAATCCATGTTGGTCAGTCTAAGGTACTTTGAATTCTTGCACGAAGCCTCTCTTGATATCATCTATTATGGGGTTCTGGTTATGTTCTGGCCATTTTAGAAACTAACGTAGAGTTATCTCCCTCAACGTGGTCTGGAACTCAATTGATTTAACATTATTTGGCATCTGGCATGCTCTTCATATAGCTTCACAAAGGTACCAGTGTTGTTCTATGTCTTCATTTCCTCTACTAGCAAATTCAGGGTATCTAGTGAAACATATTGCCATGGTTACTTGAGTGTGTGCCAACAACAAAAATCCTTTGTTTTCGGGTTGATGAGATCCTTGTAGTCCTAAATTACTATTACTGCTAATTCCATTGCTATTTGCTGACTGTGTTAAAAATTGCCTTATATTTCTCATGCACGTTGTGTACTCGTATTGCTTTAGCTAACTTAGCAACAAGTTTATTAGGATTATTGTAAGGCACTAAGGGAAGGTCGGGATGGATACTACTTGTACTTCATGGATTTTTTTGTTGATCTCTTGTGGATGTTTCATCTTCGACAAATAATTTCCTCATGAAATTACCCATTTCCTCTTCCATTTCCTCTTCGCGGCTGTTACAAATCTTTTCCTCAGGCATCTTTCCTGCAACCTATAAGGGAGAGTCCCCATAAACATTTATTTCTTGTCATACATCTTCGTCAATTCTCTTTCCTTCTTTTGAGCCCCCTGACACCACTCCTGCTTGGTGGGGTCCCATCTGTCTCTTCTTTAGTGTGTACTTCTCTCTCCCACCACTTTTCGGCCAGTAGAACTCTCCTTTGCGCTCTAATATCTCTACCTTTTCGCAATCCTTCTACATCCATTCCTTCAACAACATCTATATTCCCCAACTCGTAACATCCTCCCCTTAGAACCTTCCCCCAGTACTGGGGTTTTACGCTACCATGGTTGTTGTAGGTAAAGGTATCAACCCTTCTTCCACCATGAACGTCTTAATCCACAACAAAACTTCCCTCACCAACTTCCCTCTTAATCCTAACTTGAAAACTGCCTCCTCCCTTGAGAATGACTGATAATTCTCTGTTTCAAACTCGACTATGTATCTCTCTACTGTAGTTTGTACCAAAAAATATAATGCCCTTGTCAGATCAATATCCAAGTGTCGAAGTGATACAAGGTCTGAGGGAACCTAGTTGTGATGGGCTGGTGTCAATCCTTTTGGTCAATTCTACACTTTTAACCTCCTTAACCAATTATACAAGTCTCTTGGGAACTTACACCAGAAGATCTCATACTGGTCACTCTTAACGTTAGAGTACACGGTATCTTCACTCACTTTGGGAATAGTTTGACCCCGTTGAATAGTTTGTTATGATATATACTGATATACTCTTTTATCCCACCAATCCCGAATCTCTTTCTTAAATATCCTCGACACCATATTCCAAACTGGTTCTTATAACTTTAGGTCCCAGCAACAGAACCATTTGTTGGCACAAAAATGACATCAGGGAGGACCCTAGGTTCTGGAACAAAGAGCCAACAATGGTTCATTCTAGTCTAGGACAACATCGACATTTTCACCTTACCCTGAGGGATAAGGAGTCTCACCCGAGGCCTGCCACGACCGAAACTAAGTAGGGTTCAGTCTAGGGTTAGGGATATCTTAACCATTACTCTATATGTGACCCTGTGCATCTATTCATACCAACAATATATCAACATGACGATCAATCTAACTTGAGAATAGACTCGCAACATATTCAAATTTTTATTGGCTCCATAAATCATAACCAAATACACACATCATACAAAGTAACTAGTCTTACTTCTCATTTATATTAATCTAATAGAAAGTTCATTACATTATACATTTGGCCTCAACCACAGACAATTGCATGAAATACCCAGTTTATATAACATTGTGGATTGAAAAAGACTTCAACTCTAGCTCCTAGGTTGCTACTCTGGCCTTCAGGTTAGATGCTCTGGTAGCTCGCATCCTCCTCGCTTCTCGTCCGAGACCAGAACTATTCAACCCATCTTTCCTCACGGCCTCCTTCTTTTGTATTCTCCTTTGCTCTTTGCACAACTAATTCTACTCGGTTGTATCTTTCCTTGGCTGACTCTCATTTACCTTGTCCGCTCGGATGTCCTTGCTTTATGCTGACACCTTGCTGCGACTGTCCCGCAACTGTCTGTTCCTGTTTCCCTTCCCAACTGTCTTCTCTAAAACTTGACCATTGTTTCTGCCACCTGTTTCCTTTTCTTTGTATCTTCAAAATATTTCAAAATTTAAAGCAAAGGCCCCAAAAATATGTAAAAATTGAAAAAGAAAAAAATATAGTGAATGAGAAAGTTATTATATTATTCTTCTGGAATAAACCATGGTTCTCAATGACATTTCTAACACGATCTCCAAAGTCCCTGAATGTAGAATGATGTTCAATCCCTTTTGTCTGATCAAGATGAGAATGGAGAAAACCCCTAGAAACATCATTTTTCTTCTATGGATCTAACATTTACTCCTCTTCCCCTCTAAAAAAGATCCTAAGTTAGTTCGCTGCACTTCACAACAAAACTTAGTTACACAAAATGAAATTCCAAAATACACATGTGAATTAGCTCCTAATATGAAATGATATATCCATTTTTTTAATGTAATTGAACAAAATATTTCGAGCTTATTAGCTATCAGTTTATAAATAACTGACAACACAATATTTTAGAATAACACTCATACATGGATACTAATCTCTTATATTAGTGTAAACCAAAACTCTAGCTTCATTTCCTTTTTCCTTCTTTTGTAAATAGCTCTTGAATCATGATCATTATAAAGCATCAAAATTTAAATATACTCTAGTTGTTGCATTATTACAACAACTTACATGTCATAAATACTCAATGGCAATGAGGGTGAAGTTCATGAAGAAGGTGAGTGAGTGGGGAAGTAAGGAAGGCAAGAAGGCTTTACCTACCCACTGAGAAAGGAGTTTTTTACCTAGATTGTATAATAGGAAAACCCCTCCCTTGGAGTTGTTATAGAAATTATCTTGGAAGTACCAATTTCGATTGACTTAAAAGATGAAGAAAAAATAGTAGAAACAAAATTTGTCAGTAGAGCATAGGTGCCTTTACTATGGGAAAGTGACTTGGAACGAGCAACATTTCCCTATCCTGAAATGAATTTCTAGGATGTATAATTGGCCATATATCTTATTTGAGGTGTGACCACCTTAGTCCAATAGAAGGACACCATGGTTTCATTAATTGCATAGAATGGTTCCTTAATATTATTATTCTAGGTGCAAATGGTATTGATACCTAACAAATACCCCTCCTCTTTAATTGGGTTCTTCATTGTCTCCTCACTTGCATTTTTCAGAATAGTCCACATGCTATATTTTGAAACAAAGATTGAATCTACTTTCTCAGACTCTTCCTTCGGCATATTGAATCCCTCCCAAGCCCTAGTGAAAATTGTGGGAGGCCATTTGAGGAATGCTTATCCTATATCAAAATCAAAATCTACTGGGACAAGTGACCATACCTCAAGGAAGCATGTCCCAAGGTTAATTGTCTAATATCAACATGCAGAGAAAATTCCAATATTGTGTAGATGCCCAATGTGAAAAATCAGTAAATACTCTACACCCCAAAGCCAAAAAACAAATGAGGGAGAATAGAGTTACTTGCTGAAACAAAACCAAGCCTACACCAATTATTAGGGATTTCATATTGCTTCCCTGAAAAATCTCTCAAATGCTAGCTTCTTTCTCTTCATGTTCATATGCATCTTGTATACATTTTAATTTTTCGTCTATTTATTCATTAGAGTAAATATCGCCCAAAGCATGACCTAATAATATAAATAATATAGAAGCTCACTTTGTTTTAATTTCTTCTATATTCCATTTACCCTGAACAACACAAAGAAGGATCCAACATAGGGTTGTTGTCAGCCACCACATTCGAACAACCATTATTAGAGCAAGTGGTACTAAATCCATACATGTAGTGCCACCCTCCAATTGCATCAAAAACTATATTACTAATAAGGTAACCCAATAACATTCCTAAATTTACGAAAAAATCTTTTAAATGTATTAGCCTCCCTCAAATCTAAGGTGGCGAAATGTATAATAAAGTCGCATGCATGGTCAAGTGTATATCAAAGTCATATATCAACCGACCAACTATTAACATAGGAAGATCAAGTGTTAATGCTGAAATTAAAGCTTTGATTGCATATAAAATAGATGCAAAAATTAACTCCCTTCATATACCTAATATATTTGTGACATCTCTAGTGCCACCAAAGATAGGATCCTATAGTTTTGTATGGATCCACCACATAGATTTCATCATTGTGAAATGTCAATATGGTTTGATCTAGTGTTGAGTTTGAGACCCTATACTGAGCTAGCACATGATTCAAATCATGCCAAAGAATAACATGGACATCGTGGCTGACCATTGCAGCTCGGTCAAAAGTAGAAGAGGAGAGTGGCAGGAGTGCAATTTCCACGAATGTAGTAACCAAAAATTTATCTTCTAAATTACGCATTTTATTTGTCTTCTGTAAATTAATTTATGAAAAATAATGATAAATTCATGATAAAACCATTGCGGAAATTGAGGGTTTTATTATTATTAATTCTTCAACAATTTGATAATACAATAATCTACTTGCCTAACATTGGAAAAGCTCCTATAAATAATAATCACCACTAGAAAAGTAGTCTAAAGACTTAAAGTATCCTTTGTAAACCAACTCAGCCTCTCCCAAGCCACTTGCAATTCTCCCTAGCATTCACACATCCTTCCAAGAAATGCACACTACAACTCTGGGATAACTTTCAAAACCTATGGGAATGCCTCCTTGCAAGTATTTTTAACTCCAACTACTCCTCTAATCCACTTGCCCTACCTTCAGGTGATATATCTAGAACTAACCAACTGAAACGAGCTCCTCTGGGAAACTCACACTATTTGAATCGAACTCCTCTATATATAAATTCAGCCTCCTCTTCAAGACACCGAGGAATTGACAAATATGAGGAAATATTATTTGGAATCTTGCTCCAAAATATCTACTGAAACCCCTCCCTTGGTGTCTCCCTTTGCTTCAACAGCGCCCTTGTTGAATCATTGCAACTGGGTAAGTCGAGTTGCTTAAATCTCTTATGTGTCTTTGTCCAAACTCCATTGACTTATTCTTATAATATTTTGTTGGACAACCAACGACCATGATCACATCTCAATCAATGGCTAAGATCATCTTGACTCCATAAATTCACTTTTCTAGAAGTCTCTAAGGAAAAATTGATTTCCCTCAATTAATCTGATTTAATTAGCCAATTTTCTTGAGTTAGATTTAGGAAATATTTATTTATTAGTCAATTGATATATTTTAGGTGTCTCTAAGGCATTTCTTGTGAAACCTTTTTTAATTTTTGGAGATATCGTGTTCCTTAGTCTCTTAGACACCATAGATACTAGAACACTTGTTTGTTTCTATCGAAAACTAACACTCCCTCTTAGTGAGGAAGGTGTTCTCCTTACTCCCAACTTATCATTGAAGTAGACCAAGTTTTCCTTACCCAAGGTCTTCATGAGAATATTTGCAACCTGCTGATCTATGGGAACATGTTGTAGTTGAACTAATTTGAATTGTTGGTGTCTAACATTTGTGATACAACTGCTTCCCATAAATTAGCAAACCCCTGATAAATTTCTTCATTAACTTCACCTACTTGATCTGACTTCCTGGAAGCTATTTGAGCCCTCCTAATCAATTTGACCTCCCTCTAAGACCCTAAATCAACCTTTAGTAATTTAATTCATCTGCTTTGGAAAGCTTGCACTATTAGAAATAACCATGGCCTCCAATGGAAATCAAACCACAAACTGGGAATTGCTTTTCCTCTGCAAATTGATTTCTTTAGATAATTTTCTCTTTTCCTCATTAACTCGCTCTGCCTCATCCAACTTGTACCTCTCTAGAGACTGCGTCCTCCTTGGATTATCTCACACTCCTCTTCTACATATAAAAATCGATCTCCCTCTCCCATTGAGAAACTAGAAATATTTGTGAAGAAAATCCTTTGGCAATCATCGTTCACCATGTTAACACTACGTTATTCTAATTCTCTTGCTACATGTTGTATTTGAACCAATCTATGCTTCCACTACTATACTATGATCTCACACTGATAATGTACATGCGCTACCTCTGCACTATTTATATCATTGCAATAGGGAGTCTCGATCTCACTACTACTTTAGTACTTGGGCTCTTGTAGCAAAGACATTGGTCCAATTGAGGAATCACATACAAAAACTAGATTAGATCTACTAATCAAGCCCTCCTTAGCTATAATCTAGATCTCCTTACTACTCCTTTCTCGAACCCTGCCAATTTGGCATACTAAAATGTCATACTCCTCCTCCTGAGGATACTACTACTATAAGTTCGAATTCATTTTCCAACCTGCAAGATAAATCCTTGATCTCTATCAAAGCAATTGTCTTATTCTCCTTCTTGTCCTTCTTCCTCTTAGGAGGTTGGTTGACATAGTGACCAATTTCACCATATCCAAAACACTTGACCTTTGACCGGTCCTTCTTATTATTTTCTCCTTTTTAGTCTTGTCCCTAGTTGGGACCCTTCTTCGCTTTACCTTTTCCTACAAGAGCAACATTTTCTTGCTCCTCCTTCACCTTTGCTACCTTGCCACTACTAATTGCAGTGCCTTCGACTAAGTTGAGCCTCAACATCTCTTGAGTGAAATCACTCCATAAGTGATCCCAATATGGAATATTGTCAAACCCATAAATTACATGGATGAATGCACACCATTCCTTGGTAAACTCATTGAGTGCTATACGCACTAGCTCATCATCAACTAGCTTCTCTCCCACTGTAGCGATTTCATCTCTGACAGACTGAATCTTGGTGAGATAGGTGGTTACATATTTGTACTTGTTCATCTTGATGGTTCTCATCTTTTCTTTGAGGATCATTTTCCTATTCCCTAACATATCCTGGTACATCTTGACAATGGCATCCCACATCTCCTTCATTGTTCCGTTTTTTTCAATATGTGGAATGATGTGATCCCTGGCTCTCAAGAATCATCCTCTTGGATTTGATGTTGTCCCTCTTGTACTCATGAAACTAGATTGGATCTGTTGGTAAAATAATGATTATTGTAGCAAACTCCTTCATACCATGCTTGTCCAATGAAACAACTTCTTGTCCTTCTAAATACCAAAGTTGGAGGCTCCATCCAACTGGTCCTAATCTATCAATCCTAATGCAACCATCTATGGAAAATATGGGAACTCAAATACACCAGAGAAATTAATAAATTGGGTTAAAAAACCCTCATGCTTTCTCTTCTAGGCCTTGCGCTGTTTTTCTTCTTCAAAACCCTTTTTTAGAAAACCTTCTGCACTATATCTACTTTGCACTAAATTACCCTACAAACTCTTTGCAACAACCCTCTATGCTAGATATTCTCTTCAATGCACTGATCTCTCTGATGTGCACCAACCTTGCTCTGATACCAAGTGAAATTTCCACGAATGTAGTAACTAGAAACTTATCTTCTAACTTATGTAGTTTATTTGTCTTCTATAAATTAATTTACAACAAATAATGATAAATTCACCACTACAATTCTTCACAAATAAAAATGTCATGGAAAATAACATGCAGGAACTGAGAAATAATCCATGCACACACTTGTTGATGGTGATGGATTCCGCCAATAGCTAGGGGGTCTCCTTAGTGTGAAGACCCAATTATACCTCACACCATTTAGGATAGGAGCCCCATCCGGTATTTGGGTTGGGCTGCCACTATGAATGTTTTCACTCTTGGTTGTCAAATGAAAAAATGTTAGAGTCAGGACAAGAATGAAATGCCCAAACAATGAAACAAAGTCATGCCAAGATTGAAAAACTACAGAAAGAGATACAAGAAAGTCAGAGTAACCATAAGAATAAGAAGTATGCCATGAGAAGGATCAGTGAGCCAGAACTGCCTTAGACATAAACAAACAAGAACATGCCAAAGGTTAAATTCAAATTATTTCACAATAGCTCACAGACATGGTGTAGAATAAGTAAGCACATATTCAAAAGAAAACATACATGAAACAACAACAAATTAGTCCATAACATATTTCTTGTATGAAAGCACACATACAAATATAATGAAAACACCAGAAAACCAATACAACCACTATGAGTAAGCATGGGAATCAGTGGGAGAAATCAAGAACTTATTATTATTGTTGCTGCAAATACATGTACACATTTTGCAATTCATCAAATCCCAAGAGTGTAACATGGGCTGCTCATTCCATTATCTAATGCAAAACCCTAGCCTCACTACAACTCACCCTACTAGATGCTAAGAGCTAAGTGCCTCTAGCTCTTCAAGCACACATCAACTATGTACTCCTAGTCTAAGCTCAAGTGCTAAAGTCCCCTATTAATGAGGCATGAGGGTATACTTATAGAGGTGAGGTGACTATTCACCTACCTTGACCTTTGACCTACCCTCACAAATCTTGAGCTTCCTCACTTCTCTCTCTTGTCTAGTGATTCTTATATGCTCGAATCAATCTCAGCAAGGTCACTAGTGTTATGATGAGAAACATTTACAATATGTTGGAAGATAAGTTATGAGGAGAGTGCAGAAGGTTTTTAGAAACCCTAAAATTCTAGCACCCATATTGTTATGATGGTAGGGTGACTTGCATGAGAACATGGTGACAATGTCCATCAACTTTGTTAAATGTTTATTTTCCTTCTATTGCACCTACCATTGAGGCTGCCATAATGCCTCAGGAATTTACATGGAGCCAATTAGCCTGTTTTCGGATACCCTATTTGCATAGCCTCTATAAGAAAACCTTGATTCCTCGACATAGATCAATGCCCTTGCTTCTTTTTGGCTACTAGGATGTAAAGTTACCAAATGTGCGCATGTTGAGAGTAACACGGGTGACTAAGTTTAGGTTTGCACTAGACTATTGCATTTTCTTAAAGGGAACCAAGACTTCATTAAAACAATCATTCAGTGCATGCCTAACAATCATGGCACTTCATAATGTGATAACCTGTACAACTTTCCTGACAACTCCAGCTAATATCAAAATTCCCCTTTGCTAAACTACAAGATCCTTGAATTCTCACATGCGTTCCAACCAAGTAAGTTAAGGGTAAAATAGGTTGGTCACTTTGTTCAATAATGACCCACTACATCATATGAAGAACCTTCTTCCAATAAACATTGTCATGGATATATGCACTCAACGATGGCCCATTCCAACAATTTCCCGAAAACTGCATTATATCATAACAAGAAATTGATCACATTCTAAGAATGGAATTTGGAATCGCAATGTAGATCACAATGCATGCCGCAAGTCTTGGGCTAGGAGTAGTTGTGTTTAGAAATGCGACTTGTGGAAGTCATAGAATCACATTCCAACACAAGTCGCATTTTCCAGTTGCTTTTCCAAGACCATGCAATGTGATTTTGTGAATTTTGGGGGTCGCATGGTTGCAGTTGAGGAGCATGTCGCACTTTTGGTAGCTTGCATGAGGCTAAAATTTATTATTATGTGACCTATGATGTTAATTGAATAATCTGAGGGAAATATGTTTTGCGAGGTCACCTCAAAATGGAGTTCAAAATAGAGAGCATAGTCACAATTTGGCCAAGTCGCATTTTCTGGTTATGTGTTGAAGCTCTAGGATGAAATCTGGTGACCTCAAGTCAGTAGCAAGCATGTCCTTTGACCAAAGTTGAAAATTTTATCTACAAGTCTGTGAGATGCTTTCTCTGCTTTTCTAAATCAAGTTATGAAGTAACCTTCATTTCCTAATCAAACATAGCTTCATATCCATATGGCCCCTACTCCTTGACTGAAGTAAATCTTATGATGGGTGTGACAAGAGCTTCATCACCATTGGCACCGCATATTCATGATCCTCATTCAAAAAGAGGAACCTCTTTTTTGTTACTTTTGTCTTATCACTGGGATTTTCTTCAAGCAATAATGCACTTTGCTGCATAAACATAAGTGTGCCACCCATTCCATTCCTCACAACCCAGGTATCAATTGGAATGGGATCTTTTGGGGAGCCAAGATTTTGGTTAGGCTTAGGCTTAAAATCAGGAGCTTGGGATTTTATGAGAGCTTGGGCTTCTCCATAGCATAGAATGAGTATCTTTCTTTGGAGGAGCAGGTGTTGACTTCATGTTCCACTATTAGGGCTAGTGATTAGTCAATGGTATATGTATGATTGGAACTTTCAATTAATAAAAGATCAGAGCCGACATGTTTTCATGCATATGTTGTGCATATAGTAGGAACATTCTTATTATGTTTGCGATGTATGTTATTTAACTTACGATTATGCATATGAACTATTTCATTTGCATTGCTATGGATCTTGTTGAATGTGTGTTGTTGTATTATTCCACCACTATTAACTTGTGAATTGTTTCGCATATTAGCTTGTGATGTCTTTATGATAATGTGTTCCTTTCAAGTTGCATACTATTACAGGCTTCTAAGCAACTCACTCGTTCTCCCTTCGTGTGTCAGAACCTTCATGCATTACACTTGACTTTCTACAGAGTCACAAGTTTGTTCCCACCAAAGTCACCATACATCACTCTATGCGTTATTATAGCCAAGGCATATCATTAAAACACACTACATTGACAACCAGGTTGTATTCGGATATGAATCCTACAACAAATGGTGAGAGGTCTAATTGAGACTTCATATCAGGGAGATCCCTTGAATGTTTGTGGATCTAGCACCGTTAATATAATCGAACTCAAATATTCTACACTGAGAAATACAATTATGGAATCCTCCTTTGATTTGAAATTGCCACTATTATTGATAGGGACAGGTACAAGAACAATGGAAATTGGGCCTAATTAGGATCAGTGGCCAAGGCTTCTACTGACAGACTATATGTCTACTAGACACACAATGTTAATAGGTTGCAAATAGAAAACCGTGTATTTGAACCTTTTGCAACTGATACAAAATTATGTGACTTAAAAATAAATTATAGTGCTAAGATAAATGTTAAGTACAATGAATCTTTGTCTTTGGGTTCGAAAATGTGACAAGATGTCCCAGAGTACAAAACACCCACCATGTTGTATTGTGTTTCCCAACATATCTATCAACATATGATGTCCACTACACTGGTGAATAAAATACGCCCAACGAATAATATTTAGCTTGCGTTGATTTTTATTTCAATGCATCCCTGTCATGCGAACTAATCAACTTTTGAATTATATATAATAACCTTCAGTCACCCATATCACATGGTATGCAATTTTTTTGCATCTTTTATGATTATAAAGGCTTTACCTATATTTTTTTTCTATTTAATACTACCTAATCACCCACAGGGATTTGAACCGGTGACCTATCGCAAGGAGTGCCTTAACAATACACCCATTCACTGTCAATCCAAAACCCCGTGAGCAAGGCTTTACCTATATTATCGTATATCCTTTACACAATTTTTATAGCGCAGCATCGCCTTTGTGAGTTATTCATATGGATTCGACAAATCTTATAGTCGTGCCAATGTAGAGCTTATATTGCATGTTATCGGCACACTGAGGTCACCTATCGCAATCCTAAAGCACAAAGACCAATTGTTATAGATGGGAACTGTGATTTGCAACTCCGCATAATGGGAATGGTGTGGTGCTAATAACATCTTATCACCAACGAATTTATAGCATGGTCAGTGCTTTGTCTGTTTAGAGTTTCCAACGCAACGTATGCACATACGTCTTCTGTAACACATCACACCATTAGCATGTGGTCCTCCTACATTTGACCTGTTACCACGACGCATGTGTTTCAAATGGCATTTCATTGTCACCTTCAGAGTGTTCTTTGCACAATATATATCAATCTGTATTTACCATGTTTCTTCCATCTAAGAGAGCACTTATCTGATATCCATTTGGATATACATTGTTTTAACGCTTAGTGTTGGTTCTTGGTCCCCGCATATCTTGACAACGCACTGGCAAGCGAGTCCCTTTGTCATATGTGTTCATTCATATGTTTGGTGTGTGTTGCATTGCTTTTTTGTTGTGAATAGAGTCATTCTTTATAGAACCCCATGGAATGGACATTTATATTGAAAAGCCTTCCTCCTATGTTGTATCCATCGCATTCTCTTTCCATATGCCTTCCTCCTAAGTGATATCCATCGCATTCTCTTTCCATATGCATACCCCAACACATCCTGCAATGTGTGTGTCATCATGTATGTGTTTTAACACCTTTCATCCACATGTAATGTGAGCTGGAAATTTGTGGCATGATGTTGTCTCCTTTGGTGATGTCTTATGCTATCTCCTTTCGCTTTACTTCACACATACATCCAATAGCGCTCATTCATGAATAAATATCTTAGGGAAACATCAACCTTCAAATTCATTACAATGCCTTTAAATGCCATGTATATGATGTTCTAGCTCACAATGAAATCGTTTAAAATAAGAATGTAAATTTCCTTCAGCCACATGTTCAATAGATCACTCTCTACCGTGAGCTTGTATTATCCAATAATATGCTTGTGGTATGATGCTTTCTCCATTAATGTTTCCATATCACATTTTTTTTTGGCAACAAGGTCCTCGCCCCTCCTTCATGCAACGTGAGTATATGTGTGTCAAAGGGAATCCGCCATTTGAATTGGGGCAACGTTATGGTATTGATACATTGTCCCAAGCAAATAATAATTAATGGGAATTTTAAGTGTATGAGCCCTTGTGAATGGATCCTACACTTTGTTTTGGCTCACCTTACATGCCGAAATACCATACAGGTTAGTGGGTCATTAACACTCATTTCAACCATAATCCTTAATAATAAAAAAGGAAATTAAAACGTTGCTCTAAGTGAGTTCTACAAGGTCCAAGAGAGATTCACCCCATTAATGTGGATATCTAAAATGTCACGGATGTTTCTTTAAGCAAAGTACACAAGCCAAAACATAAAACTTATGGAAATTAGTTAGCAATAGACAAATGGATTCACCCCATTAATGTGGATATCTAAAATGTCACAGATGTTTCTTTAAGCAAAGTACACAAGCCAAAACATAAAACTTATGGAAATTAGCTAGCAATAGACAAATGGAATCTATTTATCAACCTAAACCTTGAAAATGACGTTGAAGGCACTCATAATGGCATAGAGTTTCAAAAGAGACAATAGTTACCTAAAACGTTAATGCACATGTTGAGATAGGGAACTAATCATGAGCCTAGGGGAGCAATGATTCTTACAATGATGCCATATAATTCCAATGAGAATGTGCCTCAAGAGGTATACAAATTAGTTTAAAACATGAAGGGAACCTTTCCTTTTAGCAATTTAGGGTTTCTCCCAAACCTTAATATGGTCAACATAATGAAATCCAAATTGAAATATTTTCCATCCACACACAGTGCCTCCATTGACTCTGATGCATATTATAGAAACATAATTTTCGAAGTCGTGGAAGACTTTTAATGCATCCTTGAAGCAACAAACCTCCAAAATCCTAGTGCTGAGATAAAACAAGACAAATGAATGCAATATACAAAGCATGAATGAGCGCATCGACAAGGTTTGATAAAAACAAGTCATGGGGAGATTTGCCAATATACAATCTAATCATATCCCTAGTTTCTTGATGCGAGCAGAGGGGGACCCAAAATTTTGGGTGTTGTTGTACGGCTACAACAACACTATAATTTTGACACCAATATTTTTGGAGAGTTGTCCTTTGAAAAAATCTGAAGGGAAAACCCTTGCAACAAATGAGGGTTTTATTATTATTAATTCTTTAGCAAATTGAGAGTACAATTCTCTTCTTGCTTGATACTGGAAAAACTCGAACAAATAATAATCAACATTGGAAAAAATAGTTTTGAGACTCAAAGTCTCCTTTGCAAACCAACTCGACCTCTCCCAAGAAACTTGCACTTCTCCCTAACACTCACATAGCCTACTAGAAATGCACATTACAGCTCTAGGATAATTAACACAACCTCTAGGAATGCCTCCTTCCTTAACCAACGATAGATGCGACACAAACCCAATGAAAAGAGCTCCTCTAGGAAACTCGCACTGGCTAACTGGCTACTCACACTATTTAAATCATCCTCCTCTTCCTGTTACTAAGATAATGGAAAATTTGAGAAAATATTCTCTAGAATCCTGCTCCTAAATCTCTGTTGAAACCCCTTTGTCGATGTCTCCCTCTGCTTCAACTACGCACTTGTTGAATCACTGTAACTGGGTAAGTTGATCTGCTTGAAACTCTTATGTGTCTTCTCCAAACCCCATTGGATTTCTCTTATAATCTTATATTGGAAAACCAACTACAATGATCACATCTCAATCGATGGAGAAGATCATCTTGATTCCATCAATTAACTTTTCTAGAAGTCGCTAGAGTAAAATCCATTTCACTCAATTAATTTGATTTAATTAACAAGTTTTCCTGAGTTAGGAAATATTTAATTATTGATCAATTAATCTAATTGAGGTGTTTCTAAGATGTTTCTTGTGAAATTCTTTTTTTATTATTTTGGATATATGGTGTTCCTTAGCCTCTTAGACACCATAGAGACTAGAACACTTGTCTACTAATACCAAAAACTAACAGTGGGAAGTTTTTGGATTTAGTGGATAGATTTCAAGGGGAATGTAGGGCATCACTACATAATTCCACCATTGTATGGTTTCATGGCTTTAGCCAGTGCAATGCTTGCATAACTGTAATACATGATGGAAATGGAGACAAATATAGCAACATAAAACCCATCTCTTGCATAATCTCTCAACTGGAACCATCGATGGGAATTCGCAGGCAACACATGGGTTTCTAGATCGTTTGTGAAGAGAGGGCACACATGCACAATGCATGTCGCCCAGTGTGGGTTGTCATTTTTTTTTAAGTTGAGGTCATCAAATATGTCGCCCCACACTTTCATTATATATATATAGTTTGGATTATAAAAAAAATTGTATTATTTTTTAGTTTTATGCAAAATTTTAAAATTTAAAAGAAAAAACAAGGAAAAGGAAAGAGGGGGCATATTATATATCTTATATATATAAATATACAATTATATTTTTTTGTACATAAGTATTTAATAAAACAAACAAATAACTTTATAAATTAATTGTATATTTTATATTCTTATACACACACACACACATTATTATTTAGTTTAATTAATTGAAAAAGAAAATCTCAATTCATTACTAATGTAATTAAATGAATATCTATTATAATATTAATTAGTGTCACTAAAGGATGTAATTTGATGCTAGGAAGACATTTTATGGTGACTAGTAGTGCATCATCACTTTCGTAGCCAATGATAGGGAAGGATTTAGTACATCCATGAAGATATGCTCAATATCAATAATGCTTGTTTACAATCATATCAAAAGGAAAACTTACACCTATCATTTTGTAAACATGTATGAGCTCAGTAAGAATTGACAAGGTCCTATGTTGTGCTAATAAGTCTTGTGTGTCATGCAGGTATTTGAGCAATTCAGAATGGTAAGGATGCGAGGAAATCAAGGTCAAGGAAGGCCAACCCAAAGACCACCTCCTCCAAATAACCCACTAGCGTCACCAGAGTTGGATCTCACCTTGTGCCCCTTAAAGGCAATTAATGAGACATCAAGAGGTTTCAAAACAACTGAGGTGGAAGCAGAGCAGCCTCCATCGGGGGTAGGCAACCCTGAAGGATCAAGGAACTTTGATAGAAGACCTCCAACTGAGGACATTATGAGGGATATCTAGAAGATTAATCTTCTAGAATTTTCTAGAGGTCGTGCTAGAGAATGAGAAGAAGCTTGGTTGAAGGGAATGATAAGATGTTCACACTTAGAGAGTGTACTTCCAATTCAAAGACTTAGATAGAAGTATTTTAACTCAGAGATAGTGCCTTGAACTGGTGGGGAAACTTTGAGTGATAGATACACCTCACTCCTACCACAGTTACCTGGGAGTTATTTGACTAAAGTTTCAAGAAGAAGTACCTACTTATTAGGAAGAACAACAAGTAGGAGCCTTCCATGCTTTGGTACAAGAAAATTGCACTGTAGAAGAATATGAGATCATATTCATGGAATTGGTTAAGTTTGTCTCCTACATGGATATTGATCAAGGTCAGATGGGTTGTTTTGTTTAAGGATTGAACCCTAATATTAGAGAAATGGTTTGGATGTGGAAGCCATTCTTAGTTGTAGAAATTGTTGAACATGCTCACTGTGTAGAAGAGCACTTGGACTTGAAAGGGGAAAGCTAAGTTGTTTTTCCACGGGAGGAAGTTCGAGGCCACCATCATATGGAAACAAAGCTATTCCCTAAATACCAACAATAGGGATTTCAATGGTTTCTCGAGTAGCTTCACTGTAAGCTTCAGGGACTCATGCAAAATGAGGTTAGACGCAAGGAGCCACAAGTAGGGGTAGGGATCCAAAGTGAAGGAGTTATTTCCAAATAACCCAAAAACATTCTATTCATATTCTACCACATATCACTTGTTAGGTATGTCGAGGACCTCATTACCAACATGATTATCATGAGTTACAAACTAGTAACAACCGTAGAGAAGGAAAGGCACTGATGGGAGGAGTAGACACACACCATCAGATCTATGCATTGGTTGATAAAAAAAAATTTGAACACCAACCCACCATGGTAGAAACCATAGGTATGATAAACCATGTAAAATTAAAATTTTGTTTGATTTTGGTGCTACAAATAGTTTCATTTCACCAGTTGTATTAGAGAAATGTGGGTTGTAAGCCTATGAGCATGATGGCTTTAAACAAGTTGAAATGGCTTATGAGATAAAAAAAAAGCAGTAGGACCTAGTTTTGACCAATGTTAGGTAAACTTCGGGGTGTGTGCAACTAAGTTGAAGGTAAACATGACACAAGGACATGTGATGTAATCATCATCATGGACTAGCTAGAAGTTCATTGAGCTTTAGAAGACTACTTCAAAAAGAAGGTGATTTGTTTAAATAATGAAGGCAAGTCAATTGAGATTTGTGGTGTCAAGAGAGGAGTGTCCCTATGATTCATATCGATAATAAAAGTTAAAATTTTGTCTCTAGCAAGGCTATAAACTATATGTGGTGGAGGTTGTAAGTGACTAGAAAGGACCCTCGCTAGATATGCGACTAGTTTAGTCATACTACAAGGATGTTTTGTCTAAGTAATTCCTAGGATTAACTCTTGTGAGGGAGATTGATTTAAAAATCGACCTAAAACCTGGTGCAGAACCAATATCCAAGATAGCCTGCAAGATGACAACTCCAGAACTGTGTGAGTTGTAGATATAATTAAAAGAGCTATTAGACTTGGGATTTATTAAACCTAGTATTTCAACTTGGGGTGTGCCAATTATTTTCGTCAAGAAGAAGGATGGTTACTTAAGATTGTGCATAGATTATAGGGAATTGAATTGAGCCACAGTAGAGAATAAGTACCTAATACCTAGAATAGATGACATTTTCGTCAAAATGAATGGAGCAACAATTTTCTTGAAAATCAATCTACGATCTCGATAACACTAATTGAGGATTAAGGAAGGTCACATCCCAAAAGCTACCTTTCAATCTCAGTTTAGGAAGTATGAGTTTGTAGTAGTGCCATTTGGTTTGACTAATGCACCTACAGTGTTCATGAGTCTCATGAATGGCATGTTCCGAAAGTATTCGGACCAATTTGTGCAAGTCTTTCTGGACGATATTCTCATGTATTCCAAGAATGAAAAGGAGCATAAAGGGAACCTAAGGGTTGTGTTGACATGCTTAAGGGAAAATCAATTATATGGAAAATTGTCTAAATGTTATTTCTTTCAAAAGAAACTTCATTATCTCAGGAACATCATTTTAGGAGAAGGGATTTTAGTTGACTCGAAAAATGTAAAGGCCATAATGGATTGGATAGTACCAGAAAATTCTCATGAGGTTTCTAGCTTTGTCAAGCTAGTAGTTTACTATCGAAGATTCATGGAAGGTTTTTCAAAGATAGTGAAATGCATCACCACATTACAACAAAAGGGGGTTAGGTATGAATGGAAAAATGAATGTGACAATGCATTCACCAAGATAAAGAGATTAATTACCAGTGCACCAACCCTTCGAGTGCCTGACATGGAAATGTATTTCACTCACATTTCACTGTATGCATAGATGCTTCATAGCAAGGATTGGGAGTAGTGTTGATGCAAGAAGGCGAACTAACAACTTATGCATCCAAAAATTTGAAGAAAATGAAGAGTTGTATGCTACCCGTGACTTAGAATTAGCAACAATGATGCTAGCTTTGAAACTATGGAGACACTACCTCATCGATAGAATATTTTAGTTAAGAACTAATCATGCAAGCTTGAAGAACCTCTTCACTTAGAGAGATTTGAATGATAGGCAGAGGCAATGGATCGAATTCCTGAGTGAGTATGATTTTGGGATTTTGTACATTAAGGAATAGGATAATTTGGTGATTGATGCACTAGGAAAGAGGCCACAAACCTCTGTAGTAGTACCCTGGAGGTCAATATGAGGGAATGTGTGTTGGAGAAACTATTTGAAGATAGTTGGCATCTGAAGTTTACATCAATGCTCCAAAGTAGGAAGCAGATATAACCAAATTTTGAGGGCTATGTCATTGAACGAGATGGACTATTGAGATTTCCAAGGGAGAATGTACATTACTAAGGAAGGGGATATATGAAGAGCCCTCCTTGAAGAGTCACATAGAGCACTCTACTATGCACATCCTAGCATGAAGAAGATGTATGTGGACATGAAGAAAATATTCTTTTGCGCAGGCATAAAGCGCAACATAGTTCAGTTTTCTGCCAAGTGTCTTGAATGTCAATGAGTGAAGGTTGATCATTACCACCCAACAAGGCTCCTACAACCACACGAAATTCCTATTGGTTGTAGTTGATAAATTGACCACAAGTGCCAAATTCATCCTAGTAAGAGACACTTATGATGTCATTGATGTGGCACGAGTGTTTATAAGCGAAGTTGTATGGCTACATGGGTTATCCACAAAGATAATTTCTGATAGAGACTCCCACTTTACATTTATGTTTTGGATATGTTTGCGGTCAATGTTTTGGAGTTAGTTGAACCCGAGCACTGCATCTCATATAGAAACAAATGAGTGGATGAAAGAGTAAATCAAGTTATGGAAGATATGCTTAGAATGTATGTCATGGATAATTAGAATCAGTGGGAAAGGTAATTACCATTGGTAGAGTTTGTCTATAATAGCAGTTACCATAGTTAAATTTGGATGCCTCCTTATCAAACTATGTTGGAATTCCATGTAATACGCCACTGAGTTGGGAAATGTTCGGGGGGAAAAGTAATAGTTGGGCCAGAATTAGTTCTAGAAATAGAAGAACAAGTAAGACGGATTCAACAAAAGTTAAAAGGAATCACAAGATAAACAGAAGAGTTATGTTGATGCACATAGGAATGATCAAAGTTATGAAGTGGGAGACCAAGTTTTTATTCATATCTGACCCAACAAAAGCACCATTCTATTTGGGAAAGGGACAAAATTGTCACCTTCATTTATATGACCTTTTAGAATTAAAGAGAAGATTGGACCAATTGCGTATTGTCTTGTACTTCCACCCCATTTTAATAAAAATTCAAGATGTTTTTCATGTATCTATTCTATGACAATATGTTTCTGATTAATCTCACAAATTCGATTGAAGGCAATTGTAGGTCTTAGATGTGGGAACTGTAATGGTCGAACCATTACACATATTGGACCGTAGGTTTTGACAAATCAGACATTGAATGGTGGATTGGATTAAGGTCTAGTGGGACAAGTATAACCTAGGATATGCTATTTGGGAGGATGCAAATACTATACATTGTGACTACCCCTCACTTTTTGACTATTTGCAATGCCCATTTTGACATAGATTACTACCAATGCTCAAGTTGTATTTGTATTTTCATGTTGTTTTATTTATGAACGCTAGGTAATATTGATTCATTTCAGTTGGACAGATAGAATTACTTATATAAAATAATTTATGCATTAGGTTTTGATTAAAATATTTGTTGTACGACTTATTTGATGTATGATCTACCTGATGTATTACTTACTTGGCTATGATTTATCTAATGCAAGATTTACTTCTAGCATGTTGACATTGATTAGTAAAATTTTGGGTATGTGAATACGAGACTTGATAACATGATGATTATCACCACTTTCTTATATATATATATATAATATAAATATATATAATATATATATATATATATATATATATATATATATATAATATATATATATATATATATATATAATATATATATATATATATATATATGTATAAGCATGTATGAGAACTAACCTGTAGGTTGGAAAGGACAATGTGATAGCCAAAATCTAGGCTAGTTATTGGGGGATACTGAGACATCCAATGAGGAATGGTTTGATAGACATTGTTCTATTACATTTTATATCTACTTTATATGCACTATTGTGACATGGGGTAAGATAAAAATTGCAGGTAACATGACTTCATGACTAGATTATTTGATGACAAGTATCTAACCAGTGTTGTAGTGTGATCCATATTAGGGTGTTAAACTGATTTCTTTGAGGAGGGATGGAGGCATTTCCCACCGTGTAACCTCCAAGCCTGGAATCATGGGAGAGAAGTTATAAACAAGCTCCCCTAGACATGTGATGACAATTTTGTCTGCAGGGGAAGTTAGGTCGATATAGTTGATGCTTCCACCATCTTGGTTTCGTTAGTGCTTAGATTAGTATAGTTGATTCCATAATATATTGCAACAGAGGATGGATAGGATGGGAGCAAAAATAGGTTAGGGAGGATAGGAGGCTATAGACTAGCTGGAGACTCTAGATGGGAAGTGACATCTTTGCTTGACTTACTTAATTTGACTACTATAGTTATCTCTCTGTGTTTTGTTATGCCTTATTGTTATACTACTTCCATATTACTTGTAACCATTTGACTCTAACTTTGGGACAAAGTTTTCTGAAAGAGGGTTATATGTAATGCCCTACTTGATCCAATTATCTTACATTATCTTGTTAGCCTACCTCTTAAGTGATTGAATTTTGTGCTTAATTCCAATAAGTATTATTAGTATATGTATGAGGTATGTGTATGTTAGCTACATACTCATACCTCGCACAAATACGCTAGTATTCTAAAGCTTAAAATGTTGGATGATTAAATAAATGCTTAAGTTGGATTAATGACTAATCATGATTAGTGATTTATTAACCTTAAATCATGATTTATAATTAATGATTATATTTTAAACATGGTCCATTTAATTATTAAATTAATAACATTCAAGTTTGATTAACATAAGAATAACATATTATTGAATGGTAATATTTATTGATTGAATGGTAATATTATTTTAATTGAATGGTAATATTTATTGATTAACAAGGGGTGGTTGGGGAATGAACCACTCGAGTTTTAATTAAGGGATAAGGGGTAGGTGGAGTGATAAGGAGGGGGTGGCTCGAGGAGATGTTAGGGGGATGAAATTCAAAGGCCTTAAAGTCAAAAATAGGGGGAACATTCAAGGCATTTACCTCAAAGAATATGGGGCATTCATGAGAGGTGGTTGGGGCGGATAAGGAAGGAAGGCATAAAACGAGGAAGGGGGGATAGAAGAAGGGGACGATGGTTTTTATTTTTTTTAGGGACTTCTTTTGGTCCGAGGTGATTTTGGAGTGGAATGTGGAGAAGGAGAGGGGACAGAACTGAGAGAAATTTGGGAAAACTCATACTTGGATCTATTGGAGAGTGTTGAATCTAACTTGGACACACTATGGTTGCGGTTGAACTTGGGCTTAGAGGGCTTGGGAACTTGTGGAGGTTCCCCAGGCTAGAAAGTCAAATAAACATTCCTAGTTGATAGGAAGGCAACTTCTGTCAGGTACCCCAACAAGAACAAACTAACTGAACCACCAAATCAAGTATTCTTCTATTTTTAAATTTATTACATTGTTAATTAGATTTTATTTATATTTTATTACCATATAATTATTAAGTTATTGACCTAACATTTTTATTATTGTAAAATCTAAAATTATTATAAAATTTATTAAATTAATAATAATTTTAGAACCTCACACTTAGATCCCTTAATATTAAAAATAGTTATTACATAGTTATTAAATCCAATATAGTTATTACATAGTTATAAATCCCCAATAAGTATTACATAGTTATAAATCCACCTCTAAAGAGACTTACAAATTATTTTTTAAAAAAAATTTAAAATAAAACATAATATCATATGTAAGTTTTAATGTAAAATACAATTATTAAAATAAATCACTCATTTATATATGTGAAATTTTAATTTTTAAATAATAATTACTTTTAAAATAAATTTCATCCCAAATAAATTTCATTTAAATAGTAAACACTAATTTAGATAAAATTTAAATGTCATCTTAAATAGTAAACACTAAATTAAATATATTATTTATGGAAAATAACGACCCTCCACTGGTTTATAATTTATATATTTAATCATTTGTGTCTTCCTAATGGAAGACACAAACTAATAGGCATAACTTTTATCGGAGATTTTTGTTGGTACATTCCGTGGATCCATAAATCCTAATCATTGAGGACAAACTTTATATATAATTGTTTTCAAAAAAATTGTAGATTGATTTAATTACTCGATTATTATCGTTAAAATAGTTGAACATATTATATAAGTTACTCATGGGTTTTCACAATTTTTTTCTTTTAAGTTGTGGTTCACAGTCATTGAGTGGCTGCTACATCTACTATAAATATTGGGGCAGTTTTTGTCGGCCAATTTTAACAGGGTTAACTTCGATGGCGTCGAGGAGATTTGACCCCGTGAGCTCCCAGCTGGAAAAGTGCTTAGCGGAGATTTGACCCCATGAGCTCCCAGCTGGAAAAGTACTTAGCAACGAGAACTCGACCATTTGAACTATCTTTTGAGACTATACTTTTACAAAGCATTTAAGCAAGCTAAATTTATATAATTTTTTTGTTTAATACCAGTTTCAAATTGGGAAAAATTTTTAAAAATTTTAACAAAATTTAATTTAATAACAAATTAATATATAAATATAATTATTTAAATACTATACTATTTCATTTAGTATTGTAACTATAATGTAAAAAATAAAATATTTTAATAAAATAGAATTATTTTAATGTTGGTCTAGAAGGTGCTCTCTTCATCAACGGAATTTAAATTTTAACAAGATTTATCAATTAACAATGATAGAATTTCTTTTGGATACTATTAATTATAAATATTTGATAATTGCTTCTTTTCATTAAATGGAAATTTAAATATAATAAGGTTTTATCTTTAACAGAATGATGAAAACGTTTTGAATCATTTATTTTAGTATTTATTTTCTGTTTTAATAATATTATTTTTATATAGTTGTGAATATTAGCTTAATTGGTTATGCTCGTCATTAATGTATTTTTACTATTAAGAGGTTTTCAATTCTCTTGGCACTCTCGAAGTTAGACTCTCTAGTTGAACTAATAAAAATTGATTCGTCCAGTGAATCTACCTAGTACACATATTCTCTAGACATACTAATCTCTAAGATCTTTGAACCACATAGAATAATACATATATATAATTTCAATAAAAGATTTGTTAAAAAGTACTAAATTTTTATTATATTTTATATTTAAAAAAAATATAATAAAAAAGTTGTAATAAGGAAAAAATGAAGTACACAAATAATTATTTAAATTTTCAAGTATATTTTTATATAGCCTAACTAATAGATGAAATGATTCTTTTATGAGTACTTTTTCTCATCAATTTTTCGCAAAACATAGTAGAAACATTTAAGAATCATAAATTTAAGTTGTTTAATATGTAAATTTCTAGTGCCTCGAGGGGTTTTTAGGGCGTTGAATCCATTTACACATTCAAAACTGTATTTTAAAAAACAAAAAATCACAATCTTGCTTGAAATTGTATTATTAGACTCTGCCCAAAAAACCATTTCGTCTATTAGTTAGATTGCTCCTTCATGGTAGTGATTAAATAGTGTAACCTCAAAATTTCAAAAGTTTACAATTATTACATCTCAAGGATTTTTGTGGACAATTTTGTAGGTATAATTAAAAACAAATTCCTAAAATTTTAACTACATTACTAAGGTTAGAAGTTATCAAGAGATATGGTGACTATTGGCTTGTTCCTACCCAAGGTTGGTAGGAAGAGTGTTACGCAGTAATTTGTCACCATCGGCCACAGTCCTTGTCGCGCCCCCACTGTCACACATTGGAGGACACATTTACGGACCGGTGACCAGTGACATAACTTGAAAACACTTGCATTGAGGCCTCCTAAGGATGAAGTACAATAACCCTGAAGACACCTTCTGA
>APFE031478751.1:118767-129488 GCA_000404065.3 Pinus taeda | reverse complement strand
AAAATATCTCCAAACATTTTATAGATTTCATATTATGGACTAGTGGGACTCGCCAAGGTTTCTAAACTTTAAGATAAATTTCCATCCTTAAAATTTTCCCTGCTAATTTTCTGGTGGTCACATTCTTACTTTTGACTTTCCTTTCCAAATTGAAAGCATCCTCTACAGATTTAGATTCAAAGAGATGCACCTCATGTTGGATGCTTTCCTTTAAGGTTCCCATAAACAGGTCTAGCAAATTATCATCTGAAATATGCATTTCCCTAAGACTCAACTTTTGGAGTTCTTGAATGTATTTTGTAGTTGGATCTTTTTGTTGAAGATATATCAATTAAATGAATAATGTTTTTCTCTTAATATCCTAATAATGTGCTATCAATTTCACTATAAAAATGGACCAAGATATAACAATCATTTTTTCTTTCACAAAGCCATTAATATCATACATGTTAATTTTGTTCTAAGAACATGGATGCAATATTTACCTTTTGTAAGGATGCCAGTTGGTGTAGATCAAATTATTGCTTCATCTCGAATATCCATGTTATACATCAAAATTCCTCATATCCATATTTAGAATGTATTAGTTTCTTGGTGCTAACTTGAAGATGTGTTGAAGTGGGACTTGGGCTGAAAAATCATGATTATAGTTTTATGAACCAATTTTTGTGCTCTCCAATTCTGATAAAATACTCCCCATAGGTAATTGAGTTCCAAACAAATTGTTCTCCTTATTTCCATTATTTTCTTGGATCTCAATATCCCTTTCAGGAAACCTCTCCAAGGGAAGTTTTCCCATGGTTTTCATGGAATTTTGTATCCCTTCCTTGAAAGTTTTCATTTCTTCCTTAATTGATTCATATGCTGTTCCATTTCATCCATAATTTAACTTTTAAGGTTTTCTTGAGAACTTGATAAATCCATATTTTTCAACATACTACCATCCATTTGATTAACTTTCTTCTCTAGTTGGAAGAACCTAAATTCTAAGTGATCAATTTCTTCATGAGTCCTTGGGGAGCCCTCACGAGGTTTAATGGGTGTAGTAGCTTTTGAATCTTTCTTTAGAGCCATGTGAGAAAATAATCACAGTACTCCTCTTTATCAAAATTTATAGTCACCCAAAAATTGGATATTATAATCAAAAGTTATGTTACTTGTAAGTTATGTACCCTTAAAATCTTAATTTGGATAATATCTAAATGGATGACCTTTTTCTTGATATATATCTCATATTTGAGTCCTTATGAATTTAAAAACTTTTCTGTGTAATAATCTGATATGTCTTCTCTACAATTCCATAGGTTTTCTAGGATTTGATATGTGAAGTGAAAGTCATGGAAAATTTTCCAAAACTTGTTTATCTTTGGCCTCTTTCTAGAAGGAAACTTGTATAGCTTTCCACGTCTCCAATTCTTCAAATATAATTCCGAAATTAGTATATGAGATGATTCTATATGTCTTCTAAGATCATTGAATATTCCACAATATGAAATGTCCTAGAAAATAAGTTATAGAAAATATACCAAGCTGACTTGTCTGACACTCATTTAAGAATCTTTCATAAAACCCTAACTTCCATAGAGCATACCTATGAAAGTATAGCGAACAAAAAATTGAAATTTGAATAGGATGTTCCCCAAGATCTCCCCTCAAAATGTTCCAATTTTCACCATTTGGAACATAGCTAAAATGTCAAACCGACATGTTTGAAATT
Source organism: Pinus taeda (assembly GCA_000404065.3). Taxonomy (NCBI): domain Eukaryota; kingdom Viridiplantae; phylum Streptophyta; class Pinopsida; order Pinales; family Pinaceae; genus Pinus; species Pinus taeda. The sequence goes on along the minus strand of APFE031478751.1, from coordinate 127,771 downwards.
GATTTCAGGAGCATTCAGGAACCCTAACTTCTTTAGAGCATATCTCTAAAAATATAGTGAACTGAAATATAAAATTTGAATAATATTTTCCTAGATATTTCTCTTCAATGTTTTTCAAGTTTCACCATATGAAAAATCCTAAAAATATATAGTGAAAATTCCAAACTAACCTATTAGACATTGATTTTGGGAGCATATGAGAACCCTAAATTCATTCAAGCATATCTTTGAAAGTATACTGAATCAAGATTGAAAATTTGAACCAAATGTTCCCAGATATTTATTCTCAATATTCTACAAGTTTCACCATCTAAAACATCCCAAAGGATAAGTTATAACAAAAATTCCAGAATGACATGTTTTCAATAGTAAAACCCTAGGCCTACGTATGCTAAGATACTAAATGTTATGAACCTTATGCCTTAAAAATGATAAGAAACCAATAATTTCATTCCTATTAATGGGGGAAACCTCCTTTTACAATGAATATAATGCATGAAACAATACTTGATGATCTAGAGAGTAGGTCTACTTAGTGTGTATTTAAGAGAAAAATGGTGCGATTATAATAAAATGGAACTATTACCCACCAAAAGTGGGTGACACCATAGGAGAAAAAAATTGTCCCATTCTACACATCCAACTGACCAACCAACAACCCCTGAAAACCACCACTAGTTGATGGTGACATGCCACTTTAACTCTGCCACCAGCATCAATCATATATTTTCTCACCCATTTGGCAAGAGGACATAGACAAAGGTGTGCTTCCGATCAAAATGTACTTTATTCATTTTGCAATCAGGTTCTTATGCCTGTTTATATTTTGGCATTTTACATTGATTATGGGGTGACCTGGAAGAAAGAGGGGTTTTGATCGTGTTCTTGTTCCCTCACCTTAAATGCGGGGGTTAATCTTCAATCCTAGTCGAGTGGGACCTCCCCTAATGTCCCAATGGGTAAGAGAGGGGAAATACTAGGGAAACCTTGATTGATATAGTGTGTTCAATATATCCCTATTCCATACTTACCACTTTTCCATCTTACATTACAAGCCCCAAATTCCACCTCCATTCTTTGGGTTCAACTAACCTTTGATTCTCTCGGATTTGGAATTCATACATCCACATAACTATGTAGGGCCTGAAAATTTTCCCTAAGAGGTTGATGCAAATAAAAGAAAAGGAAAAATCATATCATTGTCACAAAATAAAATAAAATAAAATAAAATAATATCATAATGCAAAATATGGTTAGGACATACACATTAGCAAGTGGGAGAAAGCCTAGCGTGATATCTACCTCACTCATTAGCCATCACCCAGTTCTTGAGCACATGTGACCCTTATATATTGTAAAATGAACCCTTGTGTGCTCCAAACCTGATATGAAATGAGTTTCCTCATCATTGATGGGTAATACAACTATTATACGTCATACAAAGCAAGCTTTAACCCTTTGAGCTTTGAGTAATATAATAAATAAAAATCAAGAAAAAGTAAAAGGTGCACAAGAGGGGTGGAAAAACAAATAACGAGTTGATATCTCATGCATCAATGATTTTTCCCTCCTGACACCTATACACTTAGGATATGGATCCCCATCATGTCAGTGCCTTTGATCTGGTGGCATCACAACTAATGTGTTTTCCTTGATGGAAACCTACTTGATAAAGATGTCAACGTGATGGTTATTCAGTGTGATAGAGAGAATGGACAAAGGAATATCAGTTCATGGATAGAAAAGATAATAAAAGAAAAGTTTAGGAAAGTATACAAGGGTCTCGTGAAGAGAAATTGCATACATACACGAGTATGCTGAAGAAAAGTCGCGTACATTTTCTGCACCATGGTATTCTCAATACCAGTGGGCCTTTACCATGGTATTGGTCCATAGTAATGAGTGCGAAAATGGATATTTGATCCCTTCAAATAATAACATCAACATTACTAGGGGATTGACCTAACGTATTGGCTAAGGCCTAAGCTATATAAGAATATGGAGATCATAGTTTTATGGGTGCAAGAGTTGGGTTATTGATGATTGTTTGCTCTAAAATAAGTGTGCACCAAGGAGTATGCTAATGGATCAGATCTAGTAGATTTGATCCATTAGCATAGATTTGAAATGTCTATTTATTGAATAATTTTCTTATGGTTTGATAGATATGTGATGACGATTTTATGATGTATATCTGTTACAGTGTAAGCGGAGATTTGGGTTTGACATATGTTATATTGTGCAAAGAAGGTATGACTCAGTATTTACATATGTGTACACATGTGTGCTTCAGAAATATCGTGTACATATGTGGATATTGTTTTGGATAGTTGTGTATACATTCTTTAGTATGGAAAAATTTGTACGCGAGTTTCAAGTATAAAAGGCGTGTACATATGCGAAAGTGCTTTATAAGGGCCGTGTACATCTGCTAGGGTTTTACAGTATGAGCTAATGATAATGGTTGACTTTTTTTGTTATGTTTGTTTTTGTTTGTCAATGATGCCTCCTTCATGATAATCTGTGTGTGACAGTTTTGGTTGGGTTGAATGGTCTATGGAATGATATGTTAATTAAAGATGATGATCTGTATGTGGTTCAAAGATCTATCATGGGGTATGCATGTGTTTCAGTGATTGTTTTAGTAATGCAATGATTCAGATTAAGGGTTCAGTCTTTTGAGATCTATATCAAAATGTGGTGAATAAGAAGCATGTACATACACAAACTTTGCTTTATAAGAGTCGTGTATATATGTTAGGATTTTGTAGTATCAGCTTTATTGATATCTGATCAATTATGTTATGTTTGTTGTTGTCTGTTAATATACTCTGTGTTTAATAGTTTTGGTTGGGTTGAATTATTTATGGAATAACATGTTGATTAGAGATGATGCTATTGAGTGATGATTTGTACCTGGTTCAGTGATCTCTGATGAGTTTAGTATGTGACAATGATTTAGACTCCGTTGTTTAGTACTATTACATCTGTGCGCAGGCCCTCTTAAATAGAAGCGTGTACATACGTGGGTATGACTCAGAACACTAGCATATATATTCTGACATACAATTGATCATGGTTTGCAGTAGAAATAGTTGGTTTATGTAATGGGTAACAATGTTTGGCTTATTGATGAGTAGATGTGCATTGATATGATCTATCTTGGTTTAGTTTGATCTAGTTGTATTGATTAATTAAGATTCAATGATTAACTTATTTTATATAGTGATTGGTTTCAAAATTATTATTTGGTATTGGGCTTAAATGATGGCAGTGGGTCCAGTCTAAAAATATGATGAAAAGTGGCCTACAGGTTTGATGTTTTGGGTCAGGTGGATCTAGTATAAAATATTATGAAACATGGTTCACAGATGTGTTGAGGGTTGGAGCCTTTAGTGAGATTCCTTCTAGTGGTAGTTACTGAATCATATCAAGGGGTTGGAACTTCCTTCATGTAGGTGTCAGTATACGAGATTAGGGGGTTGGAGCTCCCTTCCAGTGGGTGTTGGAGAATGAGAGAAGGTTGTAGCATTCTGCATGTGGCATGCTAGTACAAGTCCGTACCAGTACAAGATTATAAGATGTTTTCCTTTATAATAAAAGATTAGTACAGAGATGACGATAGCGGTGGTTTTCTCCCACATTGGGTTTCCTCCTAAAAATTCTAGTGTCCTCAAGTGTTATTTTGATTGCTTATGTGTGATGGTTTATTCTTTTATTACTTCTCATGGTTAATATTTAATTAAAGGCTAATGAAGTAATGATACATTGGTTAAAATAAAACAGATGACGAAATGCATGAAATGAGAGGTAACTGGATATATGATGTTTTCCTTAATCATAGTCACTTACATACGCTGGTTTACTTAATGACAGTGTTAACCTCCTGCTGCAGTAGGTTACTCATATTTCATGATTGACATTTTTACAGGCCAAATATGTCATACTTTGCATGCTGCAATGCTCCATATTTGATTAACAGTCTCCAAGCGAAGAAGGCTACTCAGAGTTCATTTAACTGCCTTCCCAATTTTGAGAAATTATTCCGGTATCGCCAATCTTCAGTTAAAGGGAGGTCCAAACAGCTTAATCTTGGTCTCCCTAGGTTTAAATTTCCTGTTTTAGAATATAGAGAATGAAATCTGTCCAAACAGCTTAATCTTGGCAAATTCTTAGATAGGTAGAGAATCAAAGGAGCCCAACAGCTTAATCTGGGCCCTCAGATGAAATAAGGGTAGTCTGTAGATAGGAAAGCATGAAAAAGAAAAATTAAAATGATGGGTCTGCAAGTCCAAGTGCACCCAAATCAAAAGAAGAAAAAATGTTAGGTAAGTAGGCTGGGTAGGTAGTTTTGAGGTTGCTGAATCTTAATTGCTGATCAGTTCCAGATTTCCAAGTGTCATCTTTACTCAGGACACAATCAGCAGGCAGTTCTATGTGAGAAGCTCAAAAATAGGTATAACTAACTCCCTTTCTCCATCTCCCCCAATCATTAACTAACTTCCCCAGAAGAGGTCGAGATCTGCTTGATACCTGTTAAGTCCATCATTTTCATAGCATTAGCTTGAGTAAAGATCTGCTTTGCTCAAAGATATTCCATATTTTCTCTAAAGGTTCTATCCCCTCGTTGCAGCCTAAGTTCTCCCTAACTTAGCGCTTTCTTACCATCTCCATATTAACTACTGACATTATTATTTAGCTCCCTATAGTTTCCCATTCCCCTACTAAAATTATGTAAATCATCCCCTATGTAAATATTCCCCCCCTGGTTGAAAAATAACCATAAGTATCCCCAGGAATTGCTCAGTTTACCTGAAACTTAGCAAGAACCCTCATGCTGCCCCTTCAAATCATCTTCCAAATACAATGGACTCCTTCCAGAGTATAAAATCCCTTTTCAGGTTATCGGACCCCTTCCGAAGCCTCAAAAGCTGTTCAGACCCCCTTACTCACTCTTTCCGACTGCAAAAAACCCCTTGTCGACTTCCTTAACACTCTGCAGACCCTAGAAAGCCAGCTCACATCGCAAGATCGCAATATACTCTCCATGCAATTTATAACCCATCCGTCATCACCCAACGCGATATCGCGATATCGGCGATCGGCGGTCGCAAGCGCCAAATGTCCAACTAAAACACCTTCCCGTTCCCCGCCGATGCGATATTGCGATCACATCGGAGAAGTTCACCGCATCGCCTTCAAAGTATCAGCACCCCACCATGTCACTTCTGTACCTGGGACCCACCGCAAGCTGACGTCATCCGCTGGACTGCTGACGTCAGCAGCTAGAAAGCCGAAAATTCGCGCAGGAAGAGAAAATCGCACCTCGGAGCTCCAGAACAAGAAACAGAGGCAGTTTTCGATGCGTGATTAGCGTGAAGTGCTAATCGTGCATCGCTACGGGAAATAGGCCGTTTCGGGGAATCTTTTGATTCCTTGGCCCGTTCTGCGCCGAAAAGGCCCGAAATCGCCCGATCGTGCAAAATTAATCCGGTTTAAAGACAGCAAAGGACCAATGACAGAGATTAAAGTGTATCAGATCAAATCTTCAGGGAACAAGCGTGTCAAAGAGTAGCAGCAGGCGGCGGAAGCCATCAATGTATCGGCAAAGAGTATCAGCGAAAGTCTTAAGCAGCGGCCCAAAGCAAGAAGACATTTAATACCTTCCAGCAGAGTCAAAGAAAGAGGGCGAAGCCACTCAAACATCCTCAAATCATAATCATTGCACATTTAACTCACACCAGATCAGAGTTACAGATACTGAAGCACAGTTACTCCTACAGCACCGCATCGAGCCTCCAAGGGCCACAATGCACTCCTTTCAATTTAGCTGCCTCTAGCGCAGCCCAAAAGACCTACCTGCATTTAATTCCACTAACACTTAGGTTTTAGAAAAGATCTTCAGCAGACCTGTTTAGGTCAATTGTAATGAATGACTTTCTGATATTTTGCTTATATATACCACCCTGAACAATGTAGTGAGGGGTTGGTTGGTTGGTTAGTTAGTAAGTTGAAGACACTGCTTAGTCTTCTTCTTAGCATTTTCTCGAAGCAGAGACCCGCACTGTAACTGTCATACTTTCTATAATCAAAGATTGCTGAAAGCATGGATTGCGAAACTACCTGATGTGTTCAATTGGCCAAGGAGTGATTATGGAATTCTTTTGCTTCTACATGATTCAATAAGTGTTTCTCACCTCTGTTAATTTTCATGATTTTTCCACCGTTCTGCCAACTAAATTGCAGAAAAAAAAGAATAGCTTAAGATTTGTTTAACTACACCTTAAGTTCAATTTCTGCATTTTTTTATGTTTTCATCAGAAATAGCTATGAGCATGTATACTTAAATGATCTTGTTTACGCTGTTTCTTTCACATATGAATGAGAATTTAGGAATTCTTAACTGCTCCTAGATCACCATTCATCCACTTCTCCTCTTTTTCAGTATGATGAAATGATTCTCCTTTGCCTTTCATCTTTGATTTCCATCATTCCATCCCTTCGGCAGATTGATAATTGTATCATGTGTGGCTATCTCGCTCCTTAATCCTCTTATGACCAAGAAGACGCATTAGCAAGCCCTAATCCATGACTCCATGCCCAATGGTTTGAAACTTATCACACCTTACCTTGCCTCTTTGCTTGAGATTTCTGCCTTCCATCCAAACACAAACAAAAGACCCCTGAGCCCAAAGCTAGCCTAAAATCATCAACAAAGTTGAATCATTAAGAGAGAGCCCTCTCTGATTGCAGGTGGGCTAGAACCTGCAATCCAAAGATTGGTTTGTGGTTACCTCGGCCGTATCCCTACAGAAGCCTAGGGACAACCTGAGTGATAACATAATGGCGACTCAACTGGGGACCTCCTCAGATAAATTCATTAAACCAGTCTGCAACCCTACAGAGGAAGAAACCGACCTGTGAAGGTCTCGTTCGACCTGTGTTGTTGCGTTTTTTAGAAAAATTCCCAAAAAATAGATTAGAAGCTGGCTCCTAAGAAGCAAACGCGTATTACACGATCAAATCCTGATCCAAACAACCCAGCTATTGTTGAAAATCCGAATTTAATTCCTAAGATCATTAGAAAATAAAAACAAAAAGACTACCAAACTGTTGCTAGTCCTGAAACAGTTCAGCCAATCGATATACCAACTCCTGTCAAAGTTTTATTCCGGTCAACCCCAAGTTCCCCTGGTTCATCATCCCCTTCTCCAAGTAGCTCCTCTACACCTCTATCCCATATCCCTACTACCACTACTACTCCATCTACTCTGGTTATTCCTGTCACCCCCACTGCTCTAGCTTTTCCGCTTATCCCCGTCATCATGGCTAGATATGCACCCCTACAATTGCCTGCTAATCCCGGGGCTATGCCTTAGGATTACCAATCAAAAATCACCTATTTTGATGGCACAACCTCCTGTACTGCCCTACAGCATACAAAGAAAATGCAGGATTATTTCGAGAGTTATGAGATTGACGATGAGAGTGTGAGAATGAAGATTTTTGTCCAAAGTTTGACTGGTGATGTTAGAACCTGGTTTAGGGCACTTCCACCCAATTCTATAGTAAACCCTGAAGCCTTATACCAGACATTCATTAACAGATGGGAGAAAAAGAAAGACCCCCTGCACATACTGTCCGAGTATGATACTATCAAAAGAGGACCTGGGGAAGCTGTTCTGGATTATTGTGCCAGATTTAACAAAGTTTACAATGCAATACCACAAAATTTAAGACCTCCACCTGACCTCGCGTTATACAAATTCCCGGATGGCTTCGATGTTAAGATGGCATATCAATTGAGGGAAAGAGCCCCTCAAAGTCTCGCAAAAATGCAAGATGCTACAGTAAGTGTGGAAGCAAATCTAATTGCTAAAAGAAATATAACTAGAACTGAGAGAAGAACCACTTTCAAAGAAGAACCCTCAGCCTTCGATCAGAAGCTAGATGCTATCATCAGTGGCATGCACAGGCTAGGAGACAGAGTAGACAATGTTGAGAGGAAAACTTCATGGGAGGGTCAACAGCCCAATGCCATAAGGAACCCAAACTTCAGAAAAACCCAAAACTCAAATGTTGGTAGGGCTAGTCCGGACCATGATATTAGGCCCCCTTTTCAAGAGAACTATGCGGAAGCATCTACATCTACTGAGCCCATAAACGGGACGCATATGAACCTGATAGATTTAGAAAACAAACAGCCAATCTTCCTCACGGAAGAAGACCGACCATACCTTGATGCAAAACAATTTCACACCAAGTCAGGAGAGTCATTTGACTTTAAAAAAGGATATGATACCGCTATATACGAGGTACACAAGCAATACAAATTAAGAACAAGGACTATTGATGTTCCCCTACCTAGCAGAATAAAATATAGCAAACAGCTCAACAAAACTAAAGGGAAGATCACCAACAATCAACCAGCTGATAGCCCTGTCCCAAACCCTCATCAGGTTACTGTGGAGGATGTAACAGAGACACACTCTCCTATCGATTACCCTCTACCCCCCTCCCACCCAAAAGAAAATCTGAATAGCATCCTTGGACATCTTCCCAAAACAGAGATACCACAAACGGTCACGTACCGTGACACTGACATTCCAAAAGAAAACATAGAGAATATGCCTGAAAAAGAGAAATTCACCACTGTCAACATCAAGAACTCATTGGAAAAACCATTCAGTTTAGAAGCAGAGATTGGAAAACTCAAGATTTCCATTCCCCTCTCAGAACTGGCTAAGCATGATGTATACAGACAACAAATTCAAAGGTCGCTTCAATTACCAGAAGTAAGGGATGATGTAAACGTTTTAGATGATACCCCTGAACTACAATTCGGTTCAGAAGTTGACGGAAAAACAACATATGGACCTGTTCCACCTTTTTATGTCAGCCTACACATACATGACAAAATACTGCATAATGCTATGTTTGACTCAGGTGCCTCACATAACCTTATGCCCAAAGCTGTAATGGAAAGGTTGAATCTCGATGTCAC
>APFE031478751.1:34322-92040 GCA_000404065.3 Pinus taeda | reverse complement strand
CTGGATCAGCAAGGCTGGACTGCTACAACAAGCGTTGGACCTAAGGTAAGATCGGAAAACACTTGGTTCTCATAGAGTGATGTATGTTTAGAGAAGGATTGCTCTTGTTTGGTTTGTTTGTCACTAGAGAGTCTTAGACTCCTAGGGAGGTTAGGTTTGTCCGCAAAAATAGTTTCTCATTACGAGAACTATCAAGTAATCTGATCTCTAACAATGTGTCAAAAAATGAACATAATGATAAAACAAACTTTGTTATGTCATATGGAGTTACTGATTGAGAAGAAAATTTCAATCTTAGAAGGAAACTTGAACTAGCTTTGAAAACTATTGTTAATATTAAAGATAAGTTGCAGGCATATGATAACAAGGATCATATTAAATTAGTAAATCTTGTTGTAGAATCTAAACAATATTCTGAAGGTCTTGAAGCTAAGATCGTCTCTCTAAGAAGATCTTGAAAAATCAAATAAGTGAAATGATAAACTACTTCAAGCATTAGAAGAACAAGAAAATGGGTTGAAGGAAGAGATTTTCAAATTAAAGGAGCAAGTGCAATAAGGAACAAAGATTGAAGAAGGAATGAGAAATCAATATCTTGAAAAGGAAAAGAAATACCAAAGAATGGAGGTTGAGGTAAACATTCTAAAAGGTAAATTAGAATAGAAGGATAAACATTTGATATTTCAAGATAGTACTAAGATTTTGGATAACATTCTTAGTAGTCAAAGGTCTCCTGCCATCAAATATCGTCTTGGTTTTCATGAAACTATTAAAGGAGAATCTAGTTCATAAGCTAGTGCAAAGAATATGAAGGGTAATAATGCAAAACCTGAAGTGCTCAATAAATAGATAAGAATTCAACCTAAACAACAAACAAGAAAAGTAAATCTTCAAAGGAAATCATCTGCTCCTAACTATGGAAGTGTTAATCGATTCTCTCCTCTGATCAATAATGTTGAATGTTTTATATGTCATAATTATGGACACATTGCATCTAATTATAGAAGCAGAATGTTTCGATCTTAAGAAAATAATCGCTTCATAGAAAGATCATCAACTTCTAGTTACTCAAGTTTGTTTAAGGGATATTTGTAGCCTCATGATCCGGATTATCCACAGTCTTCAGTTCATTCTGTCGATGTTTCAAACCCCAAAGGGGGTCCATCATCAGGACAATTTAGAAAGATAGAAATGAATGATTAATTGAGAGAAAGAGCTGAGAGGCTAGGAATAAATAAACTAAAGAACCCTAATATAAGGGCCGACAATTTTAAGATTTAATAAATTAATCATTACAATAATTATTTTAATCAATTAATTAGTTAATTAATTAATTAATTAGTTAGTTAATTAATTAATTAAGGGATATTGTTTTACTTATAACATATTTGGTCATGAAGCTATTGATTGCAATAGAAGGAATATGAAACAAAAATATTATGATTCCTCTGCTCATATAAGATGTTATGCTTGTAACAAGTTTGGGCATGAAGAAAAAGAATGGAGGAAAAATACATGGATTGCCTCAGACAACATGGAAAGAAATAAGATGATAATATTAATGTCAAAATATCGTAAAAATGTGGATCCACCAACATTTCTCATAATAAGCAGAAAGAAGAAGAACATATAAGATGTGGTCTTTCTCTCTACTCGTTTTAAGAATAAGATGAATGGTACATAGACAATGGATGTTATCATCACATGACTGGAGATAAGAGAAATATGGAGTCTCTCAAGAAAAACCAATATGGTAAGGTTATTCTTGGAAATAATGCTCCAGCAAAAGTTTTGGGAAAATGTAGATCTATAATTAATAAACATAGAGGACTAGATGATACTTTATTAGCTCAAGGGGTAAAGAAGAATATTCTAAGTTTAGGTCAAATGGTGGATAAAGGAAATATAATTGTGTTTACATCAACCAAGTGCAAGGTTATGGATGAAGAAACTGGAAAAATCATAGCAAGAGAATATATAAATCTAGAGAAATTATACATGTTTGAAGAACTAAATTTTGGCAGAAATGAGGAGGATTTATACTTAGAGTAAAAGAATATGATCCCTACTGCAATACATTATCCTTAAAATAACACTTCTCATAGTGATTATAGAAGTACATGACCTCATGAGGAGCAGAAGATTATCGGGTCCTTAGGACCAGTGATGTATGATCTCAAGGGTAGTTATATAATGATTCCCATATTGATTTGATATTCATGTTGCTTATATTACTGACAGTGCATCTGATGTAGTAACAGTGAAACATGAACATACAGTACAAGCTTAGGGGGAGTTGTGGCTATGAAAGTTCAACACTTTACTTTCTGTACCCATATTATATGAAGGACAGTCACGTATATATGCGAGTTTTGGTCTAGACAGTCGCGTATATGGGACAAACTTAGAAAGAAGTTATGATATGCTTCAGTTATTTATTATTTGGCTTTCTAGTTTTGACATTGGTTGGCTACAGTATGTTGATGCTTAGCTACTACTTAGAAGAAGTATTGCCTTATGATGGCTTATGAGTTGTTGCAATATGGCATTATTAATTTGGTTCTTTTGATGGATTTATTGATTGATGAGGATGGATATGATCAAACCTGATAGTGAATAGTCAACACAGGTTTAGGGGGAGCATTTGTTATGATTCTAATAGTGCATTTTTTGCATTATCATTTCTTGAGAATTACTTGTTGCATGATGATGTTCAGTATATATACCATTGATGATGTGTAGTTGTTGCTGCTAAAGAAACATATGATGTTGTTATTTTGTGGTTTTTTTTGTCAAGTAGGAGTGCAACCTTCTATTACCCATAAAAGTGAAATACATATGATACACATCTTTATCCGTGTGAAGACAAACTTGTTGTTGGTTTACCATCACTAGATAGGTCCGTTGCTATTTTACCATTAACAGGGTTTACAAAAACCAAGATCAAACAATGTCTCATGAGGTTACAATATTTTGCTAGGTTAAATCAATTCTACAGCATAAGACTAAGTAACAGGTTCCTTTCTATTCACCGGTTTCTCATACAAACTGCAAAGACCAATGGACTTAAAAAAATACCAAAATTGCACCAATCGATCTTCTTCGAACTGCTCCCCATGCCCGAGCCTGAACTTGCCATCCCCACCGTTGAAATGAACTCCCCATCCAATGGTCCACAAATCCTACGATCAAAAGAGTTGCGTGGGGAAACTGCACCGTCGATCAATGTCTATTTATTCCAACAATCCAGTGTGATTTCGGCCTGAACAATAGTGGAACAACAACACAATGAATAACACAAATCCAAACCCGAAAAGGAATAGAGCTCCTCAACCTGTATGATTTCAGGTCCATCCTATCGATCCCTCGTTCCCGATTGCTCCAAATCAATTCCTTTGTTCTTGATCCTCCCATGTTTAGACTAAGATCCACTGTTCATTTTGAAACCCTCCTGAAGCCACTCATCCATAACAACCCATGACCTCTGTTCCACCAGGAACTGTATAACCACTTCACTTCTCCAATCTTCTTTTCCTTGAGTTTTACAGATTGGGAGAGACTACATCCCAAGGACCTCTGCTCTTATCACCTTTCGCTAGTCTTTCTCCTTCTCTCTGCTAAAGATCTGGAAGTGTTCCATATCTTTGGCAGCCTGACAGAGACAATCATCACATAGTTTGCCTGGGGGTATTAACTCCCAAATGTGCCAAGTACCACTGCCCTTATTAATCAATCCTTCATTCGCTAGATGATCAACCATCATATTTGCTTTTCTTTTCACATGGACGAAGTTGATGGTTCTTAAGGTTTTCAGGTTAGTGTGAATATGGTGAAAGACTTGCGATGACCTCCAATGTTTCGACACTTTTTCCGGAGTTGTTCCATTGCACATTTTCTTGGCCGCTTTGATAATCAATTCCGAATCTACTTCAATGATGACATTGTGTGAATTTAAATTCACCAAGGTTTCCAGGCATTGCTCAAAGGCCATAAGTTCCACCATGTTATTAGTGGCTTTCCCCAAGTGACTATGAAAGGTCTCCTTTATGTGTCCCTGCTCATCTGTTTTAACACCCCCAAAACTAGCTAACCCTGGGTTGCCCTTGGACGCTCCATCTATATTGACTCTTAAGAAGCCTTGTGGATAAGTCTTCCTAATATCCATACTTGCATTTGTTTGGCTCACACCTTTGTTTATGCCCTATGGGACTATTGACTGGAGACCCAACTGTAGTAGAATACAAGATTCCTAGGGCAGAGGAGGATTCTCCAGAAGTTTCCACAACAAACCTCTAATTGTTTCTTTGAGCTGTTGTAGAATTTGTGTAATTATGTGTTGGGGCGTGCCTGTCTTGCTTTTGAAAATCCTACCATTGCATTATTTCAAAACATCCTAGATGACAAAGCCTGGAATCAAAGTCCAAGATTTATTGACGATTTCATTTCCTAAGAAGTTTTTCCTCCAATTTTCAAAGTATTGGTGATGCCGAGTCTGTCTTGATCAGTATGCCTGAAGACTGAATCCACCCAATCCCACACAGTGGAGGTGAAAGCGTAGAGGTTGAGTAGGTGATTCACCATCTTCTCTTATGAGCAACAAAGAGGGCATTTGGATGGGCCAACAAAACCCCTTCTCAGTATATTCTCCCAAGTTAAAATTTTCTTTTATTGAACAAGCCAAATGAACAACTTTATTTTCATCCAGTGAGGGTTTGGGCAAAGGTTCTTCCATCCCTGATCAGGGTTTTGGTCGATAAACCCTGTGACTATTATTTTAGCTTCTTTGAGGTTAAAGTTTCCTTCGATGTTCCTTCCCCATCTTAGTTGGTCAGACAAGGAGGACACCAAAATATTCCTTTGCTCCAAATCCCGAGCAAGAGAATCTGCCTGGGCCTTCAAAGGGCTATCTTCACTATGGCCTAAATCCTTTCAGATTCTCCATTTACCATTGTTCCTTGCCTAATCCCAGAAATCTCTTACCATAAGTAAACCTTTGTTGTCAGTATCATTTTTGAGAGCGACTAATTCGTCCTTAAACAAATTGGGTTCTTGTTTCCAGTTATCCTCCCAAAATTGTGCAAGGTTCCCAACCCAGATCTCCTAGAAACTATGCTATTGGACAATACCTCTATTCTCCCAAGCTAGATTCCAAATGTGGGAGCCCTTAATGCACCCTGACATTTGGATGTGGTCCCTCTCTTGCCAATTTTTTACATGTTTTTGTTTCCAGAGCTTGGCCCAAGGGGTTGCCAATTCCTTGAGCCACCTCCACCAAAGTTTAGCTCCCAAAACTCTGCTGAGGGTTTCAAGATCATGAAGCCCCAAACCACCATGGGACTTGGGCTTGCAGATCTTGTCCCATGCTACTAAAGCCCATTTCTTTTTCTCTTCCCCTCTACCCCATAGAAGATCCCTTTGAATGCTCCTTATATGTTGCATAACTCCTTTAGGAGCCAGAAGAGCTAAGAACATGAAAAGGGAATAGCCTACAAGATAGCCTGTGTGAGCACAAGGCGTCCTGCCAAATTTAAAGACCTGCATGTCCATTTCCTGATCTTGTCCTGAAGCTTATTCATTATCGGCTCCCACACTCCCTTGCTTAGAGGTTTGTCTATAAGAGGCATTCCCAGGTACTTGGAAGGTAACTGTTCCCTTTGAAACCCAATAATTCTGGTGCTCTTCCTCTAGATAGCAATGTTAGTGTTAAAGAATAAAATTTTTGATTTGTCGAGGCTTACCTCTCTGCCAGCCACCATAGAAAAGTTGTTTAAGATTTGTTTGATTACTCTGTCTTCCTTGATTGTGGGTATACCTTGCAACATCGTGTCATCCACAATTTGTTGGTGAGTATTTTCCACTCCATCCAAGGTGAGTTTGAGACCTTGGATTATTCCTTCAGCATTTTCTATTTTGATCGCTCTACCTAGCCCTTCCATCATAAGAACAAAGAGGAAGGAAGAGAGTGGATCCCCTTGTCTGAGACCTCTAGAGAGTACAAAGGTTCTTGAAGGAGTGCCATTAAGCAAGATGGAAAAACTGGTAGTGGATATTAGTGCCATAACCCATCTTATCCAGTTGTGGTCAAAGCCATAAGCTCTTAGTACTGCCTTTATATAAGACCAACTTAGATTATCGTAAGCTTTCGCTAGGTCTAGCTGAATGACCATACCAGCTTGTTTATGCTTTTAAGAGAGTGTACCACCTTGTGAGCTTGGATGATGTTATTGAGAATATGTCTTGCCTCCACATAGCCAGTTTTCTCCTCTGAGATAAGAGATGGAAGAAGGGGCTTGAGTTTGTTGGCTATCACTTTGGAAATAATTTTTTACACCACATTACATAAAGCTATGGGCCTGAAACCATCCGGAGTCATGGATTTTTCTTGTTTTGGGATTAAAGCTATGAAGGAGGCATTAAGAGCCTTTAGAACCAATTTGGATCTTCTTGAGTCTTCCACCACCTCAAGGATATCCTGTTTGACTATTCTCCAGCAAGCTTTGAAGAAGTCCACATTGAAACCATCTGGGCCTAGAGATTTTCCATTTTTCATTTCATTAATCACATCACTGACCTCCTCTTCCAACACTGGCTTGTTAAGTTTGTGGTTGTCTTCTCTGGTGACCAACTAAAGGATGTACTTTGTGAAATTATTGATGAACCTAGATCTATCGACCAGAGGCTCCTCTGTTATGTTGAGGAAGTGTTGAAAAAGGACAGATTCCATGTCTTTGTGAGAGACAAGCTCTATCCCTTAAGAATCCTTGAGTTTTGTGATTATGTTGTGTGCCCTGTGGTCTATGGTAGATTTATGAAAGAACTTCATGTTTCTTTCTCCCTCTCTAATCCACTACACCCTCGATTTATGTCTCTGAAGAATCTCCTCTTGCATGCATCTGTCTTTCCATTCTTTCTGCAGAGAATCAACTAGATTTTGTTGCTCCTCAGTGAAACCATCTATGACGATGATCTAATTGATCTTCTGGACTTTTTTCTCAACTTCTTTTTTGGCTTTGAAAATATTACCAAACTCCTTTTTGTTCCAATCTTTAAGCTTGGATTTGATGTGTTTGAGTTTCTACTGGAGCAAGAACATTTTAGTGCCATGAATGTTCAGATCCTCCCTCCACCATGTATCAATATTGTTGGTGAATTTAGGGTAAGAGAGCCATGCATTTGAAAACCTGAAGGGTCTGTTTCTAGGTGTGCCCATAAAAGTGGCTTCAAGTTGTACAAGCCAATGGTCCGAGCCTCCAAATGGAAGGATAGAAGCTGACATAGCAGGGCTTGACAAAAAGAGGTCCTCTGAGATGAGAAATCTATCTAGCTTGGAGGTGACTTGAGAAGCCCTCCACTCTTATTGTTCCAGGTAAAGGTTCCATTTAAGGCTTTAGTGTCCACTAAACCCATGTTCATTATGAAGTTTTGGAAGGCAATGGAGTCTCTGCCTAGTTGTCTAACACCCTCTTTTTCTCTGTAAGAGATCTGATCATATTGAAATCTCCTGCAACAATCCAGGGCACATCAAGGTGTCTTGCTCTTAGCTCCTCAAGGGCTATGAGAAGCTTGAGCTTGTGTTCTTGCTTTTGAGGCCCGTAGATGTTTGTGTTCATGTAACTCTTCCGATCCCCTAGAGGTTGACACACCAAAAAAAGATAGTTCCTGGACGCTTTAGCATCCAGGATTCCAAATTTCTGGGGATCCCAGATCGTAAGAATCCCCCCCCCTCGCCGAGCTTCTTGCTTTGACCTCTAGATACTCATACTTGATTAACCATTTGTTATGTATTTCTTTGATCTTATCCATCAAGCATTTTGTTTCTTGAATAAAAACCATATCTGGTTTTTCTTCTTTTATTCTACTACTAAGATTTCTTTGTTTCCTTCTACTTCCTATACCTCTAATGTTCCAGGTTGTAAGCTTCATTAAGAAAGATTTGTAAAGGAATAAATAGTTATATCTCTCATCTTACCTCATTTAATCATGAGTTTCCCACATTCGTTCAATAGATCATTATGTTTTTTTCTTCCTCTCTTCCTACTCGGGTTCTTGGGAGATTGTATCTGTGAGTCCTCCATCGCTTTGACCCCCTTATGCTCCTGGATTTCATGATTTATTTTGACTCCAGATTCCTTCAATTGTGATCTCCATAGGAAGAGCTGTTGAACCCTGTCAAAATCCTCTTTTGGCAGGGAATCCACTCCTTTGGTGATACCTTGTTCCAGAAACTTCTCTAGATCTAAATTCTCCCTTTCTAGAATCTCCTATAGTTCATGGTCCTCTGTTACAGCTTCACTTGGTGTCATCTCATGGTCCCTACTTATCTCCATACTACTTGGTAGATCCTCCTTTTACTAGCTATTCTCTATCATGTTTTCCATGCTTGCATCCCTTTCCTTCTCAGAAGGAGTAATCTCTGATTCATGATTTGTTCCTTTGTTTCCAACTGATTCTTCTAGGATCTTGAAACCATTTTGGCTTAGTTGTCTGACCTCATCAATCTTCTTTTGTTGTCGCTTCCCGCCTTTCCCTTTGCCCCCGACATTGGTGAAACCCTCATGATTTTTATATGTTGCGATTTTGATGTATCTTTCCATTTTGTTTGTTGGGAAGTCTCTATATAGATGTCCATGTTCATGGAATTTATGAAACCTAAAAGGGACATGTTCATAGTCCACCTCCTGCACCCATTCTTCGTCTGGAAGTGCCCCAGATAAGTCCATTTCCACACATATCCAGGAGAAGGAGGTATATTTTCCTTTTAGAGTCGCATCTGAGATCTTTATAAAATTCCCCAGTTTGTTGCCTATTGTCTTCAGAGACTTCAGAAGCCAATAATCCAGTGGAAGGGAGTAGAGTCTAATCCATATTGGTACCGATGTGAATGTTTTGGGTTCTGGGACAAAGTTCATCATCCATGGTCGCATGTAGAGGCTTGCAGCAGTGTAGAAATAAGGTCCTCCTTCGAACACTCTGTCTTTGTCCTCTAGGCTTGTGAAAACCACCATGAAGAAGCCCTTGGATCCCAGGTGAAGGTTTATTTCCCCCTTGGGTTTCCAGTGGCTCCTTATCCATATGTGTAGTGCTTTCTCCGTCGGCCATATCCCCATGAATTTGCATATAACCGCATATTTCGTGATGTGATCTCTTTGCACTTGTAGTGTTGGGTCGTTTAAAATGACCTAGGGAATTATGGTCAATTTGGGTTTACAAATCCCAGTTGTGCTCATGGAAGTAGTTTTCTACTGGCTGCCCCCTGTCCTCTTCTGTCTATTGGCTTCCTGTTGATCCCCTTCCTATTCCTAAGGTCTGTTTTTTCCCAGTTTTTCCATGTTAATAGCCCCTATTTCCATCTCCATAGGTTTCTTGAAATGATGCGTTCTTGCCTCCTTGCTTTTGTCTACCACTATTTGACTGTAGGAGGGAGAAACACTCCCCCCTATGCATCTCGCCATGGTACCCAACAATACAACCCTAGATTAAACCCTAGCTCGATTTACAGAGTAACAAAAAAACAATCTCCATCTTATCTCTTCAAAATCAGAATTTCCTTGAGCATCGTTGTTATTTTGTCTTTAGTGATGATAAAGTCTTGGATAAATTTGTACTTAGTAGAGTTAATTCTACATGAATATTATATGCATTCCATGGTCCTTATTGACATTAGTTGATGATGATGAGTTTCATTGACTACTTGTATGTTGTTGTCATTATGTCTTCAATGATGCATAAGTTGCATATGGTGCAATTATGGATGATGTCTATAGTGTTTTTCTTGGTTCTCACATATGTTACATGTACATGATATGCTACACATGGTATGCTTCTTGAGGATTGTTCTCTTCGTATATAGAGCATGTTGATCTTGATAATATGAGGTCAAGAACATGGGTTACTAATAGATCTTGATTACATAGTCTTATGACGCGTTGATGATGAGTCCATATTTCTATCTCTATGTCATAGGTTATTATTAATGGATGGTTACTTGAGTTGCATATTGGTGAAGTTTATGGTGTGATAATTCTTCTTGCATGAAGATAATGGGCGAAGAGAATGGTATTGTTGCCTATGAGGAAAAGGTAGGCGACATGAAGATGAGAGGATGGTTATTGCTATACTACTGCTACAACTGTTGGGTGATCTTGGAGACATTGCATATTTAGTCACATATCGATTCTTGAAAGATATGGTCACATGGTGATGTTGATTGATGCTACATTGCCTATCTTACTTTATAATGATACTATTGGTTATCACTTATGTTGTTGATGAAGAGATATGTTGTTGTGCTGCAAAATATCTATATGTCTTTGATGTACATGGATTGAAGCTCCTTCTACAAAGGGAAAGAGAGAGTTGACCTTGATGAGGTCAAGGGGATGAGTTGATAACATATCTCTATGGAACAATATTATGTTGTTGTTACAATTTGATAATATTACATACTTGGTCACTTGTTGATGGTATTGAAGCAACATTGTCTTATCTTGCATATTGATAGTAATAATGTGCATGTTGTTGTTCATATTACTGCTATCTATGTTGCAATATCCTATGATGACTATTAAGGCCTTACTACTACATGGTTTAAGTCCTTGTATTTTATTGTGATCATAAATATCATAGTTGTATCTTGATTTAAAGGTCATGTAAAGACCCATGATGTAATCATTGTAAAACTTAGTCATGTTTGGACTATTGGAGTCAAGTCAATTATGTATGTAATCCCATTTTGATCATTTGATGTAATATCGAGTCAAATATGTAACCCCACCATGTTGGGTGATTGATGTAAGTATGAGCCCTTGGTGATGGGAAATATCATATTAGGTTGAGTCATAGAGTCATGTACTTCATTGAAAATATTCCAAAATATTTAGCATATGCTTAGGGGGAGTATGGTCAGTTATCATATTCCTCAACATCATATCCACAGTACTCATCTCTACAAAAGGAGGAAAGAGGTCTTCATTCAACATTGGTTAGCCCTACCGTTGATGTCAAAGGGGGAAAGAAGCTTGGTGTTTGGAGAATGCTTGGCTACTTGGGAAAGAATTTTGGCATGTCTGCATATGTGTTTACAGGTGGTGGTAACCAAACACCAAAGTTCTTGCCATCAAGTACAAAGGGGGAGACTGTTGGCATTATGACTAATCTATTGTCCTTGACGACAACCTAATTGATAAATATATCAACATGATGAATATGCATTGTGACAGAGAGAATGGACAAAGGAATATTAGTTCAAAGACAGAAAAATATAATATAATAAAAGTTTAGGAAAGTATGCACGGGTGTTGTGAAGAGAAACCGCATACATACAGGACTATGGTGAAGAAACGTTGTGTATGATTTTTGCATCATGTTATTCTCAATACTAGGGGTTCCTTACCATGATATTGGTCCATAGTAATGAGTGCGACAACATATATTTTATCCTGTCAAATAATACCATCGACATTACTAAAGGATTAACCCAAGGTAATGCTAAGGCCTAAGTTATATAAGGAGATAGAGATCATAGTGCTATGGGTGCAAGTGTTGGGTTATTGATGATTGGTTTGATCTGAAATAGGTGTGCACCAAGGAGTATGATAATGCATCAAATCTATTAGATCTGAAATAAATATCTATTGAATAATATGCTTATGGTTTGATATATCTGTGATGATGATTTTATGATGTGTATCTGTTACAATGTATGCAAAGACTTGGGTTTGACAGATGTTCTGTCGTGTAGCGAATTTATGACTCAATAGTTACAGATCTGTATGCAGGTGCTCTTTAGAAATATCATGTACATATGTGGATCTGGTTTTGGATAGTCGCATATAAATTCTTTAGTATGGAAATATCTGTATGTGGGTGTCAGGTATAAAAGGCACATACATATGCAGAAGTGCTTTATAAGGGTCACGTACATCTGCTAGGGTTTCGCAGTATGAGATAATGATAATGGCTTATTTGTTCTGTTATGTTTACTATTGTCTGTCAGTGATGTAACTTTCATGATAATGTGTGTGACATTTATGGTTGGGTTGAATGGTTTATGGAATGATATGTTAATTAAAGATGATGATCTGTATGTGGTTCTAAGATTTGTGACGTGGTATGTATGTGTTTTAGTGATTGTTTCAGTAATGTAGTGACTTATATTAAGGGTTCAGTCTTTTGAGATTTGTACGCAGATGTGGTGAATGATAAGTGCATACATACACAAAATTGATTTATAAGAGTCATGTACATATGATAGGGTTTTGTAGTATGAGTTATTATTGATATTAGATCAGTTTTGTTACGTTTACTGTTGTCTGTCGATATAATCTGTGTTTGACAGTTCTAGTTGGGATGAATAATTCATGGAATAATATGCTGATTAGAGATGATGATACTGAGTGATGATCTAAACCTGTTTAGTGATCTGTGATGCATTAAGTATGTGATTCCGTGTGACAATGATTTCGACTCAGTTGTTCAATACTTTCATATTTGCATGTAGCTCCTCCTAAGGAGAAGCATGTACATATGTGGGTATGACTCAGAATATTAGTGTATATATTCTGACATAAGGTTGATCATGGTTTTTAGTAGAAGCAGTTGGATTCCATGATGGGTAACAACGTTTGGCTTATTGATGAGTAGCTATGCATTGATATGATCTATTCTGGTCTAGTTTTATATGGTTGTATTGATTAATTAATATTTAATGATTTCTTTCATTCAATTGGTTTAGTGATTGAGTTATTTGATACAATAATTGGTTTAAGAATTATTTTTTGGTATTTAGATTAAATGATGGTAGTGGGTCTAGTCTGAAAATATGATGAAAAGTGGCTTACAGGTTTGATGTTTTCGATCAGTGGATCTAGTATGAAAAATTATGAAACATGGTCCATAGAGGTGTTGGGGATTGGAGCATTTAGTGAGCTTCCTTACAATGGTAGTTGGTGAATTAGATAAGGAGGTTGGAGCTCGCTTCCGGTGGGTGCTGGTAAATGAGATTAGGGAGTTGGAGCTCCCTTCCAGTGGGTGAGGAAGAATGAGAGAAGGTTGTAGCCTTCTGCAATTAGGTGCCTGCAAACTAGTATGAGTCTCCACGGTACAATATTGTAATATGTTTTCCTTTATAAAAAATATGATGATATCAGTGGTTTTATCCCACATTAGGTTTCCTATAAATTCTGGTGTCCTCATTTCTGTTGGAAATAATACTCAGAGGGGGGTGAATCAGTATTTACAAATCAATAACTTTTTCATTTCCATAATCAGATCTATATATGCTACCTCAGTGAAGGGAACTTGTGTGTGCACGCAACTATTCTTAAGGAAACTAGTGTATATTCAGTGAACTTGTGATTTAGTTTTTTTTTTTTTTTCCTTTCCGGGGAAAAAGTGTAATTTTCATTAAGAAAGTTAAGAAAATTACACGTTGTGTGCTAGCATTGTGTTATGCTTTCTATACTGTCTGATGACGGTTCTGTGGTACAATAAATATTACAAAATCCTTCAATGAAATGAAGGTCCAAAAAATATATACAAACTGTTGTGGACTGTGCATATAACAATCTCGAAAACTAAATAAAACTGTGAGACCCCAAAAAATGGATTGATGCAAGCTCAATCCTTGACATCTGCTCCCCCCTCTATATACGACCTATGATAGATTGGAAGAATTCACCATTCTTGTATTCCTGTATGATCCATTGTCCTCTGGTCAGCTGCGCGGCCTCTTTGGAAAGAAAGTCAGTGACTTCATTCCTTTCCCTATAAATGTGACAACAGACAAAAGATTCAAACTGTGATTTAAGACCAATAGTTTCATCCAACAGATCTCTGAGTGTGTGCATGTGATAGTGATAAGATCCATTAATCCAGTTTATGATGAGCTGAGAGTCCCCAAAAATTTGTATTGAGGGGCAGTGTTTTTCCAGGGTGAAAAGCAGAAGGTGTCTGAGACTGTTGAGCTTGGCATAGTTGTTTGTGCCCCTCCCAAGCCCCACTTTTAGTTTGGAATGAGTTTCCTCTGACAGGTGGAGAATGCCCCACCCCCCAACAACCTTCAGCATTTGCAAAACCATCAAAGTAAGCCCAAGGCTAGTTCTTATCAATAGTTTCAGGATAATAATGCGAGGTGGGGGCATGGGTCTTTGTCTTCAGGAAGAGAGTTGTAGATAGCTAAGATATTATTGCATAGAGCAGCACCCAAGATGTTTTTGTCTTGAAAATTTTTGGAATTTCTGGTTATCTAGATGCCCCAGCAGATAATACGCGGAAAATTCTTTTGTCTCAAGTTTATTGTTTTGGTCCACCACGTCTCCCAGGCTTCTGAGACGTTACTGCCAGTCCATTGGCAGGGGAGATTTTACCCCTGTGTAGTAGAGTTCCAGATTTCAATAGAAATAGGACAGTGAAGGAATAGATGGTTTGTGTCTTCGAAGGCGGAGTTACAGAGGCTGCATCTAGACGACCCATGGAAGTTGCATTTTTCCAATTTGTAGTTGGTGGGGATCTTGTTGGAGAGTATAGCCCAAAAGAGGAGCCTTGATTTGTGAGGGGCTTTTAACTTCCAAAGAGAAATCCACCACCAGCTTTGAGGGCCAGTGGAAAGAGTTTCCGTAATGGAGTCAAACCCTGCTTTGGGGGAGTAATTCCTTGTGGCTGCCTTAGCCCAAATGAGCATGTCCTCTCTTTCTGTGATCTTAACATTAGCTTCCTCTAGGCCACCTATAAAACCAGCCCAATCCACCCTCCATCTGTCACTGATACCCAAGGTGTTGAAATCCTTCCAATGGCTATGCGGGGCTTCCTCCCTAGCCACCACATGAATGTGAGACAGAAGGGTATGGCTAGTTTTCCTGAGTTCTGTTCTCATGTCTTGAGGGAGGATGTGAACATTCCTACTTCTAGCCCAGGGATCAACTCTGATTTTGATTTGAGTACCATTGCCCACCCACCAAGCCAAACCAGATTTTATGATGTGCATTGAGTGAATGACTATTTTCCAGTAGGGGAGAGAGGAAAGATATATTCATTGTAGATAACTTTGGTCAATAGGTTGTTTGATGAGATAATTTTCCAGAGCATTTTGGTGCCCAAAGATTTTGCGAAGTCTTGAGGCTCCTTTAGACCCCAGCCACCCCACTTCTTAGGCTTTGCTACCCGATCCCAATTAACCCAAGTAAAGACTTTGACATCATCTTTGCCCCACCAAACAAACCTTCGACAAATCTGTTTGATTCTATGGAGAATTCCTTTGGGAATCCAGGCGAGAGACATCCAGTAGACAGGAAGAGCCTCAAGGACTGATTTGATGAGGGTGACTCTCCCAGCCCTGGATAGCCATCTTTGTTGCTTGATATTTATGTGACCTTCAATCTTTGCAATCAACTAGGCCTAGTCTACTATACGGTATCCATTGGGTTTGAGACGAAAACCAATATTTCTTAGTCCAGCATCCAAGTCATTTTTCACAAAGGAAAAATGTTGGGAGGAAAAATGTTGCTTGTTAGGAAGGAAGGAGTAGAAGGTAATCATTGATTTTGCAGAGTTCAGCTCCATTCCTGTAGCTTTGCAAAATAAAGTTAAAATTGCCTTGAAAGTGGTGGAGTCTTTAGGGACCCATTTAGAAAAATAAGAATATCATCAACAAAGAGAAGGTGAGAAATAGTAGTCCTATCACTGATCCTGACCCCCCTTAGTGAGCCATTGTTCCTTGCTATCGAGATGATTCTGCTGAGGCCTTCCATTACCAGGAGGAACAAGAGGGGGGAGAGCAGGTATCCTTGACAGAGCCCTCTTTCAGCATGAAATAAATTTGAGGCAGCACTGTTTATTAGAACACTGAAAGAGACACTAGAGAAACAACAACCCACCCACTTGATGAACTGATGGGGGAAGCCAATATGAGTTAGAATAAGCTGTAGGTAGGTCCAATTGACTCTGTCAAAAGATTTTGATAGGTTAATTTTCAGTATGGTAGATTTTATAGAGTCGGATTTGATTGAGTGAAGCAATTCCTATGTAGTTCCAATAGTTTCCTGGATATTTCGATGGCGTAGGAAGGCAAATTGTTCTTTGGATATCATTCTTGAGAGGATCGGTTTAATGCGGAGGGTAATGACTTTGTAAAAAATCCTATAGATGCTATTGTAGAGAGAGATGGGTCTGAAATCATCAAAGGATAGGGGGTTGTCCATCTTGGGGACGAGGGCTAGGAAGGTTGAGTTAAAAGCCTCTGGCATAACCCTTGAAGTTTGGTAGTCTTCTGCAGAAAGTAAAAGGACTTGACCGATGAGTTAAAAAAAAGTAGTGAAAAATTCAATAGGCCAATCATCCGACCCAAGACTTTTGTCTTTGCCCATGCTTTTAAGGGTCACCTCCAGTTCAGCGAGAGTGATAGGAGCATTAAGAGTATCCTTGTCCTCTTCCTCAACGAAAAGAGGGATGGCCTCTGAGACTCTTGAAAATCTCCACTATGTTAGCTTCCCTGGGCCTCTTGTATATGTCTGAGAAGTGATGAATGCCCAAATCTACTAACTGAGCTAAAGAGTTGGCTTCCCTGTCATTTTTGTCTCTTAAACTCCAAATGGTGTTGATGTTTTTCCTGCCTCTGGCAAATTGTTGAAAGAACTTGGTGTTTACATCTCCCCCTGTTAGCTAGGTAGCCCTACACTTTAGTCTCCAGGTCTCCTCTATTCTTTAGAGAAATTTAATTTTTTCCTTTTCCAGCATGAGCAGGTGTTCCTTGGAGTCGAAGGAAGAGTAGCTCAATAAGCCCCAAGACTTAAGGAAGCCCAATTCGGCCTCTATTTTGGCTAGATCCTTTTCCTCCTCTAGTTTTTTATTCTTAATCCAGGCTATTGTTGCTTGTTTGAGCTGATTCAAATTTTGGGTAGTGACAAAACCTAGAGAGAGCCCCTCTTCCCTGTTGAAGTGTGACCAATTATTTGTCACCAGGTCTTGGAAACTAATGTCCCCAATCTAGACAACATTAAATTTAAAAGGGTAACCCAGCTTCTTAGCCTCATCTTCCAGATCTAGAAAAATAGGGGAATGGTCAAACCAACCTCCCGAGCCAGCCCAGTGTTTGATGCGCCTAAGTCTGTTGAGGAGATCAAGTCTGATGAGGAAGCGGTCAAGTCAATGTGCCAGTGCATGGACCCCGATATGACGATTCCTCTAGGTGGGCATCTTGTGGGCCGAGTAAAGGCTGAGAAGCTCATTGTCATCCATAAAGTTTTCAAAATATTTAGTGAGGGCATCCAATTGAGCTCTGTGACCCTAGGATTCAGCCAACCCCAAAGAAAAATTTAGGTCTCCCCCAATAATAATGTCATTCAACTACATGAAATCCTATTGGAGGAGACTGTCCCAGAAAGCCTCCTAATGATGGCAAGGCCCGTAGATGTTAAAGAATCTCATAGAGATGAGAGGCGAATAAGAGGTGATATCCGCACCTAGAAACCCATGCCCACCCCAAGCATTGCATATTTTGACAGTGCGATTATTAAACCCCAAGGCGAGTTTACCCAATCGACCTTTGGCATCCAGGTAGAAAAAGCTCCAATCGAGCAGAAGAGAATTAAGGAAAATGTGGATCGACATGCTATCTCCTAGAGTTTCTTGGAGCATAATGAAATCCAGATTATGAGAGTTACAGGGTCTTTTGAAGGCCAGTTTTTTGTCGGGGCTAGCCATCCCCCTACAGTTAAAAGAGAAGCCTTTCATGGGAAACCTGGGGCAGGGTTCCCCTTTGCTCTAAGGACCTGGTCGATGGGGGCTTGTATGTCGGAGGTCACCTCAAAACTGGCTCACTTGATGGCTTTAGAAATGCGGGATTGCCTGCCTCGAGGGGCTTTAGGGAGAGGGCGGGGAAGGGGGTCATCCTCGAATCTGTAGGCATGGAGGGAAGGGGGAATGGAGCACAAATTGTACCGATCAGAAGAGCCGAAGGTTGAGGCCCCGGGGGTATCATTGGAAGGGAGGAGGCTGTGTTTGTAGGGGGGGAAGGGAAGGGGGAGGGGTAGAAATCACTGGGAAAATTAATTGACTCAGCTTGGGGATGGGGGTAATGACATTCAAGGTAAGCAGACTAGGATTAGAGACATCAATTAAATTAATAGAAGGAGAAGCAAAGAGTGGAGGAGAGGAGGTACTCGTGAGTCCCACACTTTCTTTGGAGCGAGACCTAGTGCTCGGTGCCACAGAGTGGAAGGAATCATGCCCCTGGAGGCTGATAGGAGTGGGAGGTCGTCTGCTGGTAGTCCTGGACAGTCTGGTCTGCATGTTCGAGAGTTCAGCCATACCCAAGTCCATTTGTGTGGAAGCCGCTACTACCCTGATTGGAGGGGATGGTCTGAGCCCTATAACTAAGGGGCATTCCTTTTATAGATGGCCAACCTCATGGAATTTCTGGCACCTGAAGGGGATACCCTCATAATTCAGCTCCTGCCAGTGCATAGTAGAACCCAAATGGAATTGATAACTCTCCACTGGGTCGTCCCTAGTGTCTAAGTGAACTAAGATACGAGCCATCACTAGGATACCAGTATCCATGTAGGACTTATCATGGTCGAGGTAGGTGCCCAGGTCGTCACCAATAATCCTAAAAATTTCCTCAGACCAGAACTATAGTGGGAGACTGGGCAAATAGACCCATATCGGCCTAGCACCTAAACTTTCCTTTTCAGGGTCGAAGAGAGTAGACCATTGTTTTAGGAGTATTGGGGTCATTTCTATATGTTAGTATCATGTGAGTATCCAGTTAACATCCTCGGGCTCGTCGAAAATGAGGGCGAACCATCCACAGGAGAGTGCCAACATTGTGGGGAGTTGAGGAAGAACATTCCCCCACACCTCCATGGTCCATTTCTTTAGTCGTCCTGGAGAGTAATTTTGGCCACAGACATGTTCGACCAGGACCGTATTCTCTGTTAGGGTTTCCTTTTCCATGCCAATTCCTTCACCGAAAACCAGTGATCTCCCTCATTCCTAGGTTTTAGAGTGCTTTGAATTTTTAACTTTGGGGACCTTAGGGTTCTAGAGGTGTGGCTCGAGAATGACTTCTCTGCTTGGGCTGAGCTCAAGGTTCGAATCCCTTGTTGTGTTGCCGTCTAGCCCGTTGTTGTTAATGCCTTCGAAGTACTCAGAGGGTTGGGGGTGATCCTTGAATTCGCCAAACTGTTGGGAGGCCTGTGAATAATTTGGAAGGATGTGCTGGAGAGCAAGAATGTTGAGTTATCTGTGAAGCTCAACTGTACCGAGGAGCGGTTCATCTTGAAACCCTTGTCTAGGTCCTTCGCCACCTTGTAAAGCTTCAGTTACCGGGGGCTGGTTGTTCCAAGTAAGGAGGTCAGATGGAGAAGGAATTGAAAGAAAGGGGGTAGAGGAGCCTTCAGTGGGGCTTAAAAAACCCTCGGTGACCGAAGCTTTCGGATGAGAGATCTCCAAGTCAGACAAAGTGGTTTCCATATCTACCAGGCCATAACTGACTTGGTCAACCTAGGCTGCTGGTGCGCTGTCCGTTTCCAAAGCAAACCCCCCTTGCGGCAATGGATGGGAGGCCACAAATATTTCTGATTCAGGGTAGTTGTCTGATGAATAATCCACGAGTTCTTCCTTGTAACCCTCCTCCATAACGGGGTTTAGTGGCTGGTGGGGCTGGGACAGGAGGTCATGGAGTAACTACTTGTGGGGAAATAGAAATTGTTGAAACCATGCAGCAAAAACCTTACCCTTTACCTGCGGCGAGACTGCTAAGTTTTTGGCCCACAATGGTTAGGGCTCGGGATTGGTGGAGCGGAAGGACTCCCAAGACCAAAAGAAACCGAAAAACGCGGCTATGGAAGGAAGTGACTAGGAAGGGTGCTCCGCGTGAAAGGGTAGCCAACCAAAAAGCACTGAGGGAGCTCAAAGCTATTAAGGGGAGCCCGCAAGCCTGTTGGAGCTGTCAGAAGATAGAAGGAAAATTCCCTAGGAGTAAACAGATACCAGTCGAGAAGGATTAATGTCTGGAAGAGAGACGCTGCCTAGTATTGAAACTCGTCTCTTCGTCCCTGGTTTCCTCATTGCCTTTATCAAGGTTGTTTGAAGAGTATCTTTTGTGATCTTGAAACTTATGATTTAGTTAATTCATCATATATTGATCTTTAATTAGTGCATCAGTACTTTATTAAACATTAAATAATAACCATGTGCAGTAATAACATAATAAACCATAACACATAAGAAACACACATGAACACCAAGATTTAAGGTGGAAACCTAATGTGGGTGAAAACCACCTGCTGTTGTCGTCTTTATCTTCTTTTAATAATAAGAAAATATGTTTACAATATTGTAATGGTGCAAAATCATACCAGTACACAAGCACCCACCTGTAGAAGGCTACAACCTTCTCTCTTTCTCCACCTTCTTCTGGAAGGGAGCTACAACCCCCTAGTTCTTGTACTAGTCGATACATTTACTAGTACATAGGCTCTGACCTACAGAAGGCTACAAATTTCACTCATTCTCCAGCTGCTACTGGAAGGGAGCTCCAACCCCCTTATCAAATCACCAGCCACTACTAGCAGGAAGCTTCGACTTCCTCACTGAAGGCTCCAACCCTTAGTATCCTCGAGGGACTATGTTTCATAAAGTTTCACACTGGATGATCCTGGTACACAACAATACACATGAAGGCTTCGTTTCATCAAAATTTCACACTAGACCCATTAGTAACATTGAAGCTCAAAATCAATTTGCACTGCAATACAACCATCAAAACCAATCACTGAAACTCAATCATCAATATCTAACATAACTAAAACCAATCATCGATCTCTAAATCAACCATGATTGAATCAATCAATCACTGAAGCCTCTGACATATTGAATCAAACAATCACTTAGCCTCTGACACAACTCAATCAACCATTCATTCAAACTTAATCAAATTCAACCAATCAAATGGAACAGACAGATCACTGTAACCAGTACACAAATATGAACCCAGAACACTGCATCAAAAGCCAGAACCAACTGTAACCTCAAAAATCATGTGTCAAACTATATAAGCTTCTTCAATGAAACCAATCTGTGTGTATACACAACTTCCTTTAGCCCAACCTGCGTATACCTCTAAAGATATTGAATCATAAAACCTTTGAACCACAAACTGTACCAATCAATGACATTTTGAAGATCTACTGTCAATTTACAAAGTTCTAAATAGATAGAAGCAAGGATCACCCTTCTTACTTAATCAATCAATCAATCAGACACAAACCCTTTATGCATTCTGTTACTGTCAGATCTAAGAAGACTTCATTGATATACAACAGTAAAATAGCAGTACTGATATGATAGATCAGTCATCCCTGAACATCAAGCTTTTCTTTTGCATACGCTACTAGGAAGAGACGAACTAATGTGTATACGCACCTTCACCAAAGCTAACATGTGTATATATATGCAAATAATTACTTATGACTTTGTTGCAATTCCAGAGTTTAGACATACCCGATCATCGCATATAAAGGATAAAAAGAGCATTAGCAATTAGATCTAGCTGATCCATTATCATATCACATAATGATAAGTCATTATGATATTGATGCATCATTAGATCTCATCCATCATCAAACACTCAGATGCATACTTAGTTCAGATCAAGAAAAGCATCGGAAACCCATAACATGCATATTTTCTTTTGATCTAACACTTCATAAGATATTCATTGCTTCTCCTCTTAGCCCTTTGATCTTCTCCTCCTTATATAGTTTTAGCATTTCTAAAAACCTCAGCCTGTGGTATTCTTAGACAGGATCAAATAACCGTTACTCTACTCAATATTGTGGGATAATACCATGGTATTGACCCTTGGTATTCTTTCACCTTAATTTCCTTAATTTTTCATCCCATACACACTTTTTCTTCTATGAAAGCACGTGCATACGTATACGCTCTTTTTGTATAGTGAAACTGCATGTACAAGCTCTTTTTGTACAATGAACCCGTGTATACAACTTAAGATACATGAAAATGTCCTTTTTCTTCAACTTCTTGATTATGATCTGTAGTCCTTTGTTCTTTCATCCTATTCTTTTGTACCATTGATTTGTTCCCTTTGAATAGACCTGTTATAATGTGATTTTCCACTGTACATTACTTCTGAACCGATTCCTTTGAACTACCCTGCATTTTATCACATCTGTAAACACAATTGCCATGCATTCTGTCACATTTGATATCTCTCTTATAGATTCATCTAGTTACCATATACAAGTGAATTGTTCTGCTACAAGTGGGTTGCCATCAAGTACAACACATGTATCATAATGCCAACAATGTGTTGTTGTGATTTCTTATGTGTGATGGTTTATTATGTTCTTACTGCTCATGGTTACCATTTAATTCAATGATAATGAAGTAATGAAACATTGGTTAGAATAGAACAGATGATGAAATGCATGGAAATATATTTAACTAGATATATCTTGTTTTCCTTCATCATAGTTGCGTACATACACTGGTTCACTTAATGAAAGTAGCATACAGAAATATGAATAATAAAATTGAAAGGTTTAAGTGATTTTTAAAATATTGATTCATCACCTCCCCCCCTCTCTCAGGATTTTTCCCAACATGATCATGGTAGTTGGACATGAAGTCTTCTCCCCTATGTTACCATCATTATTCACAAACGCCTATTGATTGAAGGGTGAAATGGGGAGATTTACTTCCTCTTAAGGGATGGAAACACCTAATAGGGTTTTACTTTAGCCACTCCTACCCAGGGAGGAAACACCATTGTGAGCTCAAAGCATTAATTTTGGAAGGGAAGTCTCATTTGAAATATTAAATATCCCTTTACATTTAAGCTTGGTTCACTTAGATTGAAAAATGATTATTGTCCCTAATGACTTGTTTCCTTCACTAGACTTTATGTTGTAATTCTCAGGAGGTTCCATAGCCCAGGAATTAGGAACCTTAACCACAAGTACCTAATCCATTTAGGAAGTATATTTACACCCATAGGTGAATAATTGAGAGCCTTGGGTCCCCAAGCAGTAATGACACATCACATCTACCCCTAGACACCTTATGCACCTAGGGCGTTCTTCCACTTTGCACTATATTTGATGATGCTTCAAGGATGATGTAGTTGGATTAGCATGCCCCTAGGATGACCATACCACTCTCTCAGAGATGGAAACTATTGATAGGTTATTCTCGTTCAAACTAGGATCAATTAAACGCACTCAAACATAAATTTTCAGCCAGGGTAAGTATTTTTATTTTAAGGTTATCATGCAAAGTATATGTAGGTAACAATTCCAACTAGCACTCTTTAATATAAATATTCTCAAAATCATGTCGTTGTAATTGTGATTCTAATCACTCCAAAACTATTGTTGTTACACTCAAATATTTAGCACATCTTGCATATGGTTCTTGAAAGTAAGCACACCTTAGAGAATAAAGTATCCTCACAAAACAAACCACATGATCACTCAATCATTCTTGCAAAAAGAAAGTAGCACCCCTAGAAATCCAACCATCACCCTTGCTCCGCTCCTCAGAACGAAATCATATCCTATATCAGATGCATTGAACTTCTTATGTGGAACTGCGTTCTCTTTGTTACTTGTATCTTGAGGTCTTATTTCCTTCTTATCCTATTTTCCTTTATTATTTTCATTACCTTTCTAGTGTAGCTTAATCTTAGATCTGTGCTTTGATTTATCAAAACAATGCTTTAGCTTCTGGATGGCCTCCTCCAATGATCTAAGCTCATCAAACTCAATCTTGTCCTTGAATGCTACTGAAAACCCACTGACGAATCTATGAGTCTTATACTTTTTCTCCTTGGGTTAAGGAACATACCTTAATAACTCCAAGAATCTACTAGTGTACTCCTCATTGGTCATAGATCCTATCTTCAACTCATAGAATTATTTTTCCATGTCATCATAGTATCTCTCTGATAAATACTTCTTCCTAAATAGTCTCTTAAACTCACTCCAAGTCAACTCCTCTTCATGAATGAATATCTCTAACATTATTTACATATTCCCACCAAATATCTGCTTTACCTCTAAGACTAAATGTCATTATTGTGGCTTTCATGCTCATTGAGAAATCATGCAACCTAGAGAAATTATTCATCCTAAGAAAATGTGCGTCGACATCCTGCGACTTATTCATTTCCCCATCAAATGTAGGTGGCTTTGATTTCTTGAACTCATCCAGAAAATATCCTTTGTCACTCCACCTATAAGGATGATAATGATGATGACCATGATACATGTATGAAACATAACTAGAGTAAAGCCCATGTCCGCTGCCTCATTTATTAGGTGTATCCAAGAATCTTCCATCTCTGACTGTGTCATCTCTATCCAACCTATTCCCACAATGTGACCTGCTACCATATGATCCATTAGTCCTATCCTGCTATCCATGAATGATTCTAAGTGGTCCCTGTCTTTGCAAGTCTGACAAGCTTTTAAGAATCACTGCATTGACCTTTGCTTGTTTTACCTATTCCCCAGCAAGTCTCTCTTGCGATTGAATGATTCTGTAATTATCTTCTTTGCAACTTCTTATTTATGCCTTCAAACTTCTAAGAGTGTTTTCTATGTCAGGAGAATGTCCCTCAACATGTTGCTCATATGTTTTATAGGGAGAGTCTTGTGAGTTGTAGTCTACCATATTGCTAGTCATCTTTGATCTTATCTTCCTGCAAGGTGTATCAGGTTAACTAAACCAACATAAACAAACCAACATACCTTAGTTTAGTTTAGGGGAGGATATCTCATGTGCAAGACCAACGAAATTAGCACAATACATATATAAACATAATCATATCAACATTTAATCATCATTTCAATCATTATCCAGTCATCAATTCATGACCATACCAACCACATACCATGACCACATGCATGAAAACTACAACCATGTCAATGTGTGCACAACAATATATAAGCAATGACATGCATAACGACTACATAACCAACATACACTCGTGACAACCACATGTAACAACTCACCATCAAATTTCACATGGCGAAACCACTGCAACCATGACTAACGCTATGCATAGAAAACAATTACATAGACCACAAGCATAAAGAACACATATATGCAACTGACATGAATGCATGACCAACACACCACCCATTCAGTCCAAGGGGTGAACCATGCACTGATACCACTCTGTAACTAGCTTCCTTGCATATTTACCCAAGTTAACTGGTCTACTGGGGTAAACATGTGACGAGAGGCCACTATGATGTGATTCACCTCCCCATGTATAGTTAAGGAAGTGGAATTGACCAAATCAAACCATTTCGACCTTCCACACATGCTAAAGAACCTTAAGGAGCCAACCAAACTTTCAAGGTGATCAACCTTGAGACAACTTGAAATTTCATTGTCCTGGGATCCCAGCCACTCCCATGACAAGGCATGCATGCGACTAAGGCATTACCATCACTCTCACAACAATGGTATGCCAACGACTGTGGGCTTTTTTAGCTAGTTCTGAGCCATCGACCTTATATTATGTGCCACATTTTTAGGGCCAAGACTTATACCATTGTCCACAACTTCATGAAAAGTTTAGAAATGATAAATAACATCAAAACAAGAGTATTACTGAAAACATTTGATCAATGACTTGACTAGACCCCTACTAGCCATCGCAGGCATTTCGTCAAACATATCATAAAAATGAAATCTACAGGTCATAAAAATAGATCTGAGCATAGGGATCTCATACTTATATGAGATTCGTAAGGAAACATTGATGCCTTATCACAATAGCTACATTATCATCTATTAGGTCATATATTCATTGTTCATTCCTTTGTTAATGAAAACATGATGAGAGCCATGCATCAAGATTGTAATAAAACATCCTCTTAGCCATCATATATTTAACAGAAATAACAAAGATATAACAATTATAAAAACCACATATGAACAAGCATATTTACCCATAAAATACAAGAGGAAGGGAACTCTTATGAACATATGCAAAATGCAACCATGTCTGGGACTTCCACGTACCACCCAACCATATATTGGATGAACCAAATATTGCTTTCAACCAATCACCTCTTGCAATATTCCAAGCATGAATGTGGGATCTCATGGAACAAATCCAACAAAACAAAACCAGGGCTTCCAAAGGACAACCACCTCAACACTCAATCAGTGATTCCACGTCACGGTCGGACATCACTAACTATCACTAGATTGGTCTCTACCCAAGCTATCCAAGGCTCCAAAGTGTTTGTTCCAACCAGGGTTCTAGGACAACTAACTCAACCCATAACTGTTGTCGAGCTTCCAGAGTGTTTATCCAACTAGGGCTCCTAGGACTAGTAACTCAACCCAAGTTGTTACAAGGCTTTTGGAGCTTTTTTCCAACCAAGGCTTCCAACAACTAGTAACTTAACCCATAACCATAAGGAACATGAGAACCAACCATAAAACAAAATGAATGAAACCCACAACACCATGGCTATCCAAGAAATGGAAAGGCTAGGAAAATCCACTGTCAATCTAGGAATTCCTCCATGCCAATGACAAATCATAACCAAGAAAGCACATGTATATGCCATGCATGCCAAAAATAGAAAAGAAATCATACATGCAACTTGGCACCTAAAATAAAAACTTGTAGTTGCTGATCCCAGTGTCCTCTTTTGCTTTCCTTCTCTTCCTTTTGCATTCTTGCTCCAAATCCAAAGTATGCAACAATCCTCCAAGAGTGCTCCAAGAAAATGTAAAAGACATGAAATTGGAAACTAAATCAAATGTATATTAATGATTTCAAAGAATTATGTACAAGTTGTACATATAAATACATATAGGAAGCAATTGAATTAGTTCCTAGGTCTTCTTGGACTCCAATAGCTAACCAAACTAACCTTATCATTAACCATGAGGATTAGTTGTCTAATAGAAAACTCTAGGCATACAAGAGTATGAGAGAGAGAGAGACAATAGAATAGAGAGCTCAAAGATAATACTAACAAAAGCCTGTCAAGTGATCCATAGAAGAATTTTTATAAAAGAAGCCTTTATTTTCTTCAATTTTCCATTATTTTCCTTCATTTTCCTTGCATGCAACCTGACCTTTCACCTTCCTTTTCTCCTAATTTCCATTATTTTCATAAATAAGATGCCACTTTACCTTTCCAAATCCTTTGCCATTTCCTTTGACGATTTCCATAGCCATTAATTAATCACAAGTGATCCCCATCACTATGTTTTTGCCCAATATTCAGCTTGGAATACGTGTCCCATGACCGTGGTTATTATTTTTGCCTTTATTAACGCTATTACATGGATTGTTAACCAGGGTTGTTACAATTGTGGGGAGGTTTGTTGATTTACTTGTGTTGGTTTGGTGTGACGCTTTAAATTTTTTATTATGAATGTATTTGTGTATTCTATGTTCCTTTGAATGCTTTAATTGTTGTCCTCCACAATGGTTATATGTCTGATACTATGTTTCTAAGTTTAAGAGTACTGGTAGCCTTTGAGTGATTCCTCCCGATGCTTCGTTCCAATCCCTAAACTAAGTAAGGTCACGACATGCCTCAGGGGAGACACCTTATTCTTCTTGAGTAAGGTGAAAAAGTCGACGTTACACTAGACTACAACAAACCCTTTTGTTGGCCCCTGTGCTTGAACCTAGGGTACCTACCTGTCCATCATTTGTAGCTAACAAATGGTTTTGTTGCCGAGACCTAGAATTTATCAAAAGGATTTGGTACATGGTGTCGAGAATTTTTAAGAAGGATCCGCAAGATTGGTGGTATGAACAAGTAGAGTAGTTTAACTCCTAACAAGCGCAACTTTGTCGCCAAAGTGTGAAGAGGTTGAAAGAAGAAATTTTGTATGTGGATCCTATAAGCAATCAATACGAGATATTCTGGTGCAAGTTCCCAGAGGACCTCTACAATTGGTTATGAGGGTGGCAGATAAAAGAAAAAACTAGTAGTTGAGGCCAATATCCTTGTACCTATACCCATGCTAACCTTGTTTGGTTACATCAGCTTGATACAAAACTAACTAGAGTTGTCGAATTCTGGGTACTTACCACTCTAGAGGAGTATGCTATCGAGTTTTCTATGGAGGGACATCAATCCTTTTCTAGGGTTGAGGCCATGTTTAAGTTAGGGCTACAAGGAAGACTCTCAAAGAATATCCCGTTGTGAATTAAAATTTTAATGGTATAAGAGAACTTGCTGGTGTTCTAGGGCCCCCATATAGTAGCTTAAAGCTCGGTACTAGGGGAAGGACCTAAGAGGAGGAATGTTACTTGGATGTGAACTATGAAAATATCAAAGAGATGGATACAAATGACTTCCGGAAGGTTAGAGACTTGAAAGCACAAAGGAGAGCGCATATAGTTGAAGAATGGCGGGAGAAAGATTTGTGGGATATAGATAGATGGAAAAGGGGGCTACACCAAGCAGGGGAAGTGTTAAGAAGTTCATAAGTACAAGAATGAGAAGGAAGATGACTAAAGTTGTAGAGCGATGGGTATGGAGCTAGAGTGAAACTTGGTCCAATAGGAAAGGCCAAGATCACCATAGTGACATAAGTTGAGAGTAGTAGAGATGGGAATGCCAGATGGATCATGCCCTACATGTCTTGAAGAGGAATTGAATGATAAAATGCACTTCACTATGAGAATATTGTTTCCAAGAAGGATGTGTCTCCTGTGAGTAGTAATTAATTGCCCAATAGTTAAGTAGTAACTCCCCCAACTTTCCCCTGGTACTTTATCACAACCCTGGTCAGTTTTTATTTAAGCTAGTTAAAGTTATAAAGGTCCAAGGAATACATAATATATTCAAGGATAGTACCTGTAGCGGTAGAGATAATAATCGCAGTTAAGGTCCCCAAGGATCATCACAACTGGGTTCCCAAGGATTCATACTCATTCTGTTAGTTCAACTGTGTATAGCTAATAACATGGCGGAATCCTTTACTCGATATCCTGAATTATCTGGGAAAAGGTATGAGGATGTCAAACAACATTGGTACCTGTGTGAGGCCATCTAGAGGGCTCACCAAACTCTAGATGCCACGGAGCTCATTGAATTTCAGACCACTCTTTGAGATAAAGTATTGAGATGGTTCATTGAGTGGTCCACATTAAAACATAATCCAATGATAGGTGAAGTCCAATGAGAGTTTGTTCAAGAGTTAAAAATTCCTCAAACTAACAAACAAGGTCTATCTAAACTATGGTAATCAAGTAGTGGGAAGGAGAAATTGCTGGGAGATGATGCAAAGATTTAAGGATGCTATTGGTAATCTGAGTTACCCTATTGACCCCAATAATTAGTGGGATTGGTTCATAAAATCACTATTACCACTTACACACATGCCATTGACTCAACAAAAGATCGATACTTTGTAAGACGCCCTAGAACAGACAACTCGAATGAAGCCATAGTAGGATACCCACATGAACGTCGAGGAGGAATGATTTCCCACAACCCCACTCTTATAATACTGCAACATCAAATTGCTAATTTGACAGAGAAGCTGAGGGACATGCAACCAGTGCAACCTTAATGATCGCACATATGGTGTATCAACTTCCATATCAAGGGGCATCATGCCATGAAGTACTCAAGATTGAGAATCCCAAGCACTCCCTCTGTACTGGTGGAGCCTTCCACATATTTACCTGCCATCAGAGTTGCATAGGTTGGTATGCAAGGTTTATATATAGGGCACACACAATTCCATGCCTTTCCTAATCAACAGACTGCAACTCGAAATGAATATTGTGAAATTTGCAAGACTTATGGGCATCTCCCTTGTCTCTGCAATTTTATAGAAGTATTCAAATGTTCCAAACAATGTTTTCTGTGAGTTTCATGGTTCACCAACTCACCACACTGATAAGTGCATGGCCTTAGACACCTTAACCAATCAATTGGATCATTCTACCTACATGATCACTGAAGCTCCTCGGGGACGAGGAGGTGGAGGAACAAGGGGAGGCTGAGCATGAGGTAGAGGTTCAATCCATTACTACAATTATGATCAAGAGGGGCATGTTGCAAGAGACTGCCCACTACCCATATATAAATTCCTCTAGTCCTCATCCCATATTCAAACCCCCCATGTATGATGTTTATATTCATCAAATTGCAACCATAACTAAGGTCACAAAAATATTTGTTCCCACACTTGCATTTGACTCCAGAGTCACTAAAATTGAGAATATCTATGGGAAATATGACAAGGCCACACTTGTGGATAATGACCTATCAGATTCTTTCCATTTCCTCGAGCTCAAGGAAGGAGTTTTTACAGAGGTTGTGACTAAAACAGAAGGAAGTCAGTCATAAAAAATCAAAGAGGATTTTAGAGGAATACAAAGGTCCACACTGCTGAATTTGTGAAGTTTACTAGTTTTTGACACCTCCAAAACATTGATGTAGTGCACTAAATTCCTTATTAGTGGACTCCCTTTCCTTTGTTTAACTTTAGATGAGTAGAGTGTCTACTATTTAACAATGGCCATCAATCATATCTTGGCGGGCCATCATATCTCTCGACTTGGGTGTCCTCTGGATTATCCCAGTACATATCAAAACACAAGGAGCTTTTTAAAAGATAAAAGATGTAGAGTATGATTCATTATGAAAGCCAATAATAATGGGACTGCACAATGAGAGAAGTCATATATAAACATATTTGTTTGTCGTTATTTCTAGTATCTCTATTTTTTACTGTGATCAGCTTATTCGTCGCAAGAATGACTATAAAGGGGTAAAACATTTCAAGTCCTAATTGTAGATGGATTTTAATAGGAATAATGTTGGTTTCATTGTTTGGATTTCTTTCAAGAAATTGTGTCCAAGTCCATCGAAACACATTTTCTAAGTCCTTTTGGGTAACATGGGGTGTTGACAAGAATTGCAAGTTTTGTATGACAAGAATTGTATGGCAAGAATTGCAAGTTTTGTATGACAAGAATTACAATTGTGACCCCAATTTTTAAAATTGGGGATCAAAGAATCAAAAAGTCTACATGTACTTGACAAATTTTCAAATTATAGACAAGGTCTCTATGTGTGCAACAAAAAATACAAAAGCCCAATTTCTTGTCTAATTCTTTTTTGGAAATCAGACATATGATATATCTTTTTTTAGGAACCCAACTATATTATATAATTGATAGATGTATGAATTGTGAATATTTTTAATGAAATGTGATTTTTGTTGTTGCTTAAATTTTACTATTGACAAATGTCGTTTGCTGTTGTTTTATTAAGTATTTTTGAATGTATATAATAATTTTTAGTTATAGATTTTGAATGAATAAATTTATTTCTATTAATAAATTTTTGACATATGATAAATAAATTTAAAATTTATTAAACTTTTAAATGAAAATAATTTAAAGATCTTTTAAATGATATAATTTTTTGAATAAATACAAAGAGTGTGAATAAAAGTGTTCACATGTTCCACCCCACTTCCACACACACATTGATAAATGGGTTTATGAAGCAACCATGGATGATCAGAATGTCTCCCATCAAAAAACTCATGAACTCTCCTCTATTACCGCTTACTGTTTTAATGTGTGTTCTTTGAAACTCTGGAAGTGGATAAATGTTAATTGTAAAGTGCTATTATAATAATGTTGAAATAAATATATAATGAATATGAAAGTTATAAATATAATTATTTTAATAATAATTAATAATAAAAAATAAAAATTATTTTTTTATAATAATTTAGATAAGATAATATATTAAGTATTTGAAATTGTTTTTTAATGAAAGATTTTTTGTTTTTGTTTTTTTTTTTTTTTTTTTAAATTAAATAGAATAAAAAAAGTTAATAAATATGTAAACATTTGAAATAAAATAAAAATTATTTTATCCATCTTGCTTGGTGATATTTGTTTACGTGTGAGGACCGTTTTTGGTGATATTGCTATGCTATCTTCTCTCTGTGAGCATACTGCGTACACAAAATTCTATATCCTCTCTGTCAGCACACTGCGTACACAAAATTCTTCGCTCGTTAAAATGCAACGCACACAGTTTGATATTTTCATTGAGATCCATTGTAGGGTGGGAGGCTTTATTTTAGATTAAAAATTTAAAATGTTATTATTGAAGGTTTTATTTTTATATATATTTTAATTTTTAATTTTTTAGTTTTAAAGATATTTTAATTTAATTTGATAGTAAAAATGGAAAAATTGGTTTTGTATATTGAAATCTTATAAATTACTTTCTTTTAAACATAATTTAGAAATTACAAGTTTTATATTGCAAAAATTACAATTATAAATTCAATTTTTGTATGTACTGGTAATTTTTTCAAACTGAGGATAACCCAGTTTCTTGTCTATTCTTTATTGACAATCCAACAATATGATATCTTACTCTTTTTAAGAATCCAATGATATTATATAATTTATGGATGTATATATACATAATGTTTTAGTGAATTTGTTGTTTATAATTTATTATGATATTGTGGTTTAATGTGGTTTATTATGGATTTTGAATGTGTAAATAGTTTTTATAGATTTCTGAATATATAAATATATTTGAAGTTTAATGAATTTTGAATGTATAAATAATTTTTATTAGTATTTTGAACGTATAATTTTATTTTTATTATGAAATTTTTAAATGTATAAATATATTTAAAGTTCAATGAATTTTCTATGTATAAATAGTTTTTTTTATGGATTTTTAAATATATAGATATTTTTTATTATAAGTGTGGAAAGTGTGAAAATTTGTTTCATATATAGATGACAAATGATTATGAAGTTAAAAGGGATGATTTGAATGTCCCATCAAAAGTTTTGTCAAACACAAGATTGCCACTATTTTTCAAGCCATATGATGAATACATGATGGTCTTATTGAAAATATGGAAAGAGATAAATGTTGATTGTGAAGTGCTACTAAATAATTAAGATATATAAATAAATTATGTTTAATAATATAATGATGATGAAATCAAAATTATTTTTTTATAATTAATCATGGATAATTAGCATATGAGAATTTTTTTTAATGAAAAGAAAAATGATTGAACTTTATAAAGTTAGATAAAGAGATAAAAATGTAAAATGAATGTGTAAAAGTTTAAATTGAAATAAAAGATATTCTAATTTTATAATGTATAGCAAGATCTGCTCATTCAGCTTACCCTGACAATGAACCACACTGGTTGGTTCGAAATGGGTCGACAAAAATTATCTCTATGTGATTTTCGCCGAAGATTCTTCTCTAAATTGATATGGATCACATAAGCCTAAATTCAATAATAATGAAATTATTATTTATTATTATTATTTAAATTAATGTAGGATAAGTAGTGTTCGCTCATATTGTTGACAGACTGTTCGAGCGATTGAGTATTGTCCCGATGAAGATCCTAATTAGAGCTGTATACTCTTCAAAACAGTATACTCTTCAAAACAAAGATCCTATTACCTACTCTATTCTAAGAGTAAACTAAATGAATGATAAAATTAAAACAAAATTCAAAACAAAGATCCAATTGTCTATTCTAAGAGTAAACTAAATGAATGATAAAATTAAAACAAAATTAAGGAAAATATATGAAGTAAGTTAATATTTACAATTAACTAAAAAAATATACAAATTGTTATATGTGTAAGTTGGGTGAATGAGAAATAATTAACACATAATATTAATAAAAATGCTAGGAATGTTTGACTTAAACTTGAATATGGGTCCAGTTAACCACACCAAATACTTTTTGAGCTCTTTTTTAGAAAACTTATGAACAATGGATATCATTTTTTGAAGATTTTATATTTTTATTGAATGCAATTTAATTAAAATTAAATCACAGAAATAAAACTATTTTGAAAATAAAAACCACTTATACAACTATATTTTGAATATTAATTTAGATGAACAAATAATAAATTTGAAATAAGTAATTTCAACCCTAATAATATATGCTAAGTTATTTTAAAAAATTTAACAGGCAGAGAGAAAAATACAAAAAAATGTCTATTATATAATTAAATAAATCCCAAGTTCACAAGTCCAAAAGACTAATCAAAATTCTGCAATGGTCTTCAAAACTTGAATAATAAAGTACTTGACTACATAATCAAAGTCTTAGTTTTCGATAATTTCCAACTCATATTCCAACGTGATGGGTTGTTTAAATAAGAAAAGTAATTGAGATAAGATTTGCTTTCAGCCAAAGATGAAAGTGATGGGTTGTTTAAATAAAAAAGTAAATGAGATAAGATTTGCTTTCGGTCAAAAAGATGAAGAATCTTTTTAGTTTTTCTTGAATAAATATAATACTAAAAAAATATTATCTTCCAAATATTTGTTGGGAATTTGTTGAAGATAGATTGACACGAAATTACTAATATTGAATAATAAATTTTCAATATACCTTTCTTTTGTCTATATCTCATTGAAA
Source organism: Pinus taeda (assembly GCA_000404065.3). Lineage (NCBI taxonomy): Eukaryota > Viridiplantae > Streptophyta > Pinopsida > Pinales > Pinaceae > Pinus > Pinus taeda. The sequence continues at coordinate 57,561 of APFE031478751.1, read as the reverse complement.
ATTTAGAGATTAATTTCATTTTCTCAATGGAAGATGCTTTTAGATGATTAATTTAATTCTGACGCTTTTATCTGATGCTCTTTGATCTTCAACTTCTTGATAGAGTGTCAATGGAAATGCTTCCCTAATTTAATTATAATTTTCAGTAAAATGTTGGTTCATGTTGTTTATAATTTATTAAGATATTGTAGTTTCATCTTGTTTTATTATGGATTTTTTATTGTATAATTTATTTTTAATATGGGTTTTAAAATATATAAATAGATTTAAAGTTTAATGAAATTTTCAATGTATAAGTAGTTTTTTAAATGAATTTTTGAATGTATAAATATTTTTTATTATATGTGTGGAACACGTGAAGTCTATTTGGCATGTTTCTCTTTCTACACACATTCCAACTTCTGCACAAATAATAACGATGAAATCAACTTTTTTTTTTAATCTTGGAAAAATGGTGTATGAGCCCATGGGATTCTTTGGGGTGGACTTTGTAAAGTTAGATAAATGAGATAAAATGTAAAATGAATATGTAAAAGTTTAAAACAAAATAAAAGGTATTCCAAAAATATTTTTATTCACATGATAAGGACAAAAAAATCTTTGTGATTATTGTTGGTGATGTCATGCCTTGCCATATGGCTATGCCATCTTCTCTCCATAAGTGAAAGGGTAAGCACACTATGTACACAAAATTCTTTGGATCCATAATGTAATGCATCGAAGCAGAAAGTTTCATATTTTTATTGATCTTGATTTGTCATCCATTTAAAATGCTATTATTGAATGCTATACCTTTATTTTCCTTTATTTATTTATTTAGTTTTAATTTTTTTTTGTGCTTTAAGGATATTTTGGGTTTTTAATTTTTTCTTTGAAACCTGTAAGCTATTTTTCTTTAAAATACAATTTAGAAATTGCAAGTTTTGTATGACAAAAATTGCAATTGTAAACCTAGTTTTTAAAATTGAGGATCAAAGAATCAAAATGTTGTTGGAAGTAATGCTTCCATGTCATGTGTTCCATGTGTATTACAAGTTGTCAGTGAGTATTCGTAGGTGTTATCCTAGATGTGGTTGTTTCCCATGTGTATGAGTTGTTGTGTCATGTCCCAATTATAGATTCACTTTCTTAGGATCTAGATTTGTCGAAGTTAGTAATTCCTATCCTATATATATGTAACCTTTATGATCAATAAAAATATCAAGTGATTTGTGTGTGTCATAATGTGCTCTATCTATTTTTTCTAACATAGTAACGAAGCTGATACTAGCTTGACTCCCTCAAGGGAGGGCCAGGAATATATGAGGGATCTTGTGTTACTGTTTCTGTGCATATTAGTATAGATGTGTGAGAGTTTACTTTTAGTGTGTCAAATTGTTTGTGATCCTCTGTGTGTAAATCTATTTTTTATTTGCATCTTCTTCAAGCATCGTCAGATCCTTCCATCGTCTTGCTATCTGTAAAGTTTTATTTGTGCTTATCTGCTCAGAACCTACAAAGGAGTTAAATTGTTGCCTAGATGGTTTTGTCAAAGTTGTGTGCACTATAATATTATAAATATGCAAAATCATGCCCACGAATTGTGCATGTTGTTGCACGGATCTGTATTTGAGATTTGGATTTGAGATATGGGGCAGAGTTTTAAGTGGCCAGTGATATATGTCAAAAGTGTTGAAATTGGAGGCATATCTCAATTTTTTTCTTCTGCGGGGAAGAGATCTCTGCATCAAATGTTTATGTTTCATTCTTGTTCCAGTCTCAAATTTTGGAGTTTGCATTTAAAACATATTGAGTATGGTCAGCTCAATATGTGGGTGTAAGTTTGTTGGAATTGACCACTCTAAGAAATTCTTCTTTGAGAAGACGACAAAGCTCCAAGACAAAGATTGAACCAAATGAACAAATTTTTACTTTTGCTAGGGAGGGATGTGGTGACTTGTCTATGCCTGAATGACAACTGATAGTTTGATGATTATTGAGTTTGTAGTTGTGAAATGTTTCAATTTTGTTTATAAAAAGGGTTGGTGGTTCTTAAAGTGGAAGCCTCGGTGTCTGAAACATCGATTCTTGTGTGTTAGTAAGGTCAAGTTGTTTGATCAACTTTGGAACACATTCAGTATCCAAACTACATCCTAGCAACTAACGGATAGTTAAAAGCGAAATATCCGACAAATGGTGGTTGGTCTATAGGATGGTTCATTACTTGATGACTTTTATCGCGGAAGCCCCGACGAACTGAGGTGTCAATATTGTTGATCTTGCAATGTTCAACAACGATGGTCAAAGGTAGTTACACTTTAAATGGAGGTCAAATGACAAATTGAAGATGTGGAGGTGAAAGAGTGATGTTTACGAGATTCCAGAGTGGATGTGAGCGCTGATGAAGACCCGTTAGACATAATTATCCTTGTTGTTGTAATATGCATTTTCATTGTTTTCCATGTAAGCATTAAGGGAGGGTGTTGGAAGTAATGCTTCCATGTCATGTGTTCCATGTGTATTATAAGATGTCAATGAGTATTCCGAGGTGTTATTCTAGATGTGGTTGTTTCCCATGTGTATGAGTTGTTGTTGTGTCATGTCCCAATCATAGATCCAATTTATTAGGATCTAGATTTGTCAACGTTAGTAATTTTTATCTTATATATATGTAACCTTTGTGATCAATAAAAATATCAAGTTATTTGTGTGTGTCATAATGTGCTCTTCCTATTTTTTCTAACAAATATCCATTGGAAAATTTTCTAATTGGGGAAAATGAGTCAATATGTGTAACAAATATTGCAAAAACCCAATTTCTATTCTAACTCTTTTTTGGCAATCCAATGATATGATATTTAACTCTTTTTGGGAACCCAAAGATATTATATAATTTATGGATGTATAATTATATTATATTTTTAGTGAAATTGCAGGTTCATATGTTTATAATTTATTGAGATATCGTGGTTCATGTTGTTTTATTATGGATTTTTTAATGTATAATTTATTTTTAATATGGATTTTTGAATATATAAATAGATTTACAATTTAATCAATTTTTTTCTAAGCTATTTTTTCTTAAATTAGAAATTAGAAATTGCAAGTTTTGTATGCCAAAAATTGCAATTGTGAACCCAATTTTTAAAATTAGGGATCAAAGAATAAAAAAGACTATATGTACCTATGAAATTTTCAAATTGAGAATAAGGGGATCAAAGAATAAAAAAGACTATATGTACCTATGAAATTTTCAAATTGAGGATAAGGTGTCTATGCAAGTAAAAAAATTTGCAAAAACCCAATTTCTTGTCAAACTCTTTTTTTCCAATCCAACAATATGATATTTAACTCCTTTTGGAAACCCAATGATATTGTATAATTTATTGATGTATAGTTTATATTATAATTTTTTGTGAAATTGTGAGTTTATGTTGTTTTATTATGAAATTTTGAATATAAAAATAGATTTAAAGTTTAATGAATTTTTTCTGAGCTATTTTTTTAAAAATAGAAATTAGAAATTGCAAATTTTGTATGGAAAAAATTCTGATTGTGAACCTAATTTTTAAAATTGGGGATCAAAGATAAAAAAGACTATATGTACTTGGAAATTTTCAAATTGGAGAAATTGTGGGTTCATGTTGTTTATAATTTATTATGATATTGTGATTTTATGTTGTTTTATGAATTTTTGGATGTATAATTTATTTTCAATATAGATATTTGAATACATACATAGATTTAAAGTTTCATGAAATCTTCAATATATAAATAGTTTTTTTATGGATTTTTGAATGCATAAATAGTTTTTATAATAATTTTTTTTTTATAAGTGTGGAACATGTAAAGTCTATTATGTATGTTCCTCCTTCCGCACATATCCCCATTTCCACACACATAAACGACAAATGTTTGTGAAACAAAAAAAAGATGATTCAAATGCCCCATCAAAAGCTTTGGGAGCCACATGATGAATACATGGAGATGTTATTCTTGAGAATATGGAAGGTCATGAATGTTAATTTTTAGGTATTATTATAATGTTGAAATAATAATAATAATAATAATATATATATATATATTTTTTAATCTTGGATAAATAGTGTATGAGCATATGTGATTTTTTTAGGTTGACTTTATAAAGTTAGATAAATGAGATAAGGAATAAGGAAGAAAAATTCTTTGGGATTATTATTGGTGTTGTCATGCCTTGATATATAGCTACGCCATCTTCTGTCCAGAAATGAAAGAATAAGCAGACAATGTATACAAAATTCTTTGGATCCATAATATAATGCAACGAAGCACAAAGTTTCATATTTTCATTGATCTTACTTTGCCATCAGTTGAAAATGATATTCTGAATGCTACACTTTTATTTTACTTTATTTATTTTTAAAAAAATTATGCTTTACTATTATTTTAAGTTATCATGATAGAAAAATGGAAAGTTAATTTTGGAAAATTATGCTTTACTAATATTTTAAGTTATCATGATAGAAAAATGGAAAGTTAATTTTAATTTTTTTTTGAAATATGGTAAGCTATTTTTCCTTTAAATAAAATTTAGAAATTTCAAGTATTGTATGGAAAAAATTGCAACTGCGAACCTAATTTTTAAACATGAAGACCAAAGAATCAAAATGTCACTTGGAAAATTTTCAAAATAGGAAAATGAGTCTATGTGTTTAACAAAAAAAAAAAATGTAAAAACTCAATTTTTTTTTCTAACTCTTTTTTGGAAATCTAGCAATATGATATCTATTTTTGGGAACCCAAAAATATTATATAATTTATACATGTAAAATTTATATTATATTTTAGTGAAATTGTAGTTCAATGTTTATAATTTAAGGATATGTGGTTTCATGTTGTTTATTAGGAATTTTTGAATGTACATATAGTTTTTAAATAGAATTTTGAATATATAAATATATTTAAGTTTTAATGGATTTTTTGAATGTATAAATAGTTTTGTTATGGATTGTGATGTATAATTCATTTTTATTATGGACTTTTGAATATATTAATAGATTTAAAGTTTAATAATTTTTTCAATGTATAAATAATTTTTATTATAGATGTGGAAGTTAGGGAAGTTTGTTGCACATGTTCCTCTTTCGCACACATCTCCACCTGTGCAAACATCCCCATTTCTGCACACATAAATGACAAATGGTTATGAAGCATAAATGGTTGATTAGAATGTTCCATCAAAATCTCTATTAGATGCAATATCACCACTGTTTTTCAAGCCACGTGAATACATGGCAGCGTTTTCCTTGAGATTGGGAAAGGTGATGAATGTTGATTGTGAAGTGCTACTGTAATGTTGAAATAAATATGATATAAATAAATTATATTTAATAATAATAATAATAATGATTTTTTTTAATTAACGTTGGATAAAAATTCCCAGCTACAACGATTGAGTATTGGCCTGATAAGAGCCTCAATTACACCCCTATTCATTTGGTTTGGCTGTATACTCTCCAAAACAAAGACGTTGTTTCCTATTCTACCTTAAGACTAATATAAATGAATGCTAAAATTGAAATTAAATTAGGAAAAATATATGACGTAAGTTAATATTTACAATTAACTACAAAAAATATACAAACTGCTCTATGTGTGTCTAAGTGGCCTGAATAATTTAACCACATGAGGGGTGGGGGACGAGGAATCATTCACACATAATATTTAATTTTTTTTTTATGAATGTTTGACTTAAACTGGAATATGGGTCCAATTAACCACAAAAATAGTTTTGGGGCTCTTTTTCAAAAGATTATGAACCATTTACTTATATATTTTTAATATTTTATATTTTATTGCATGTAACTTAAATGAAAATAAAAAAAAAAAGAAATAAAACTATCTGGAAAATGAGAGCAACTCATACAACTATATTTTGAATATCATAAATTAATGTCGATAAATGAAGAACAAATAATAAATTTGAAATAAGTAATTTCAACAATAATATATGCTATATTATTAAAAAATAAATAATCACTAACACATCCTAATATTACACAAAAATTGACATGCAAATGAAATAGAAAGAAAAATACCAGAAGTGTCTAATAAGTAATTATATAGGTCATAAGATATCAAGCTCATAACTCCAAAAACTAATCAAAATCTGAAATGGTATTCAAAACTTGTATAATAAAGTACTTGATTACATAATCAAAGTCTTAGTTTCCAACAATTTACAAACCATACTGTAGTGTGATGGGTTGTTTAAATAAGAAAAGTAAATGTGATGGGTTGTTTAAATAAGAAAAGTAAATGAGATAAGATTTTAGGGTTGTTTAAATAAGAAAATTAAATGAGATAAGATTTGATTTCAGCTAAAGATAAAAAAATATTCAAATATTTTCTCGACTATATATAATACTAAAGAAAACAAATCTTATCGACTTAAAATATCTTCTACCTTGGTTTAGGAGCATTCTTTTGGATGTACACAACCCATTCCAAATATTTCTTAGGAATATGTTGAAGATAGATTGACACAAAAATATCAATATTGAATTGACAGGTGGATAACAATTTTCAATATTCCTTTTTTTGCAGTTTTAACTCATTGAAAATTTAGAGATTAATTCATTTTCTTATGAAGAAGCTACAAGAAATTTTGAAAAGTCAGTTCATTCCATGTACCATTTTTCTTTTTATCTTGTTTTCATCTGATGTTTTTTTATCTTCAACTTCTTACTAATTGAGTATCAACGAAACTTCTTCCCTGAGAGGTGTTGGGGGAGACATATCAAATTCATTTGATATATCCAATTCTGCCATTTTTCTTTTTATCTTGTTTTCATTTGATGTTTTTTGATCTTCAACTTCTTACTAATTGAGTATCAACGAAACTTCTTCCCTGAGAGGTGTTGGGAGAGACATATCAAATTCATTTGATATATCCAATTCTGAATCCCAGATAGAGTCACAAAGCTTAATTGCATCTTCAATCCATTTTTTAATTTCTTTACAATTTGAATCCCTTTAGTTTAATGAACCAATCATAATCTTTTTGTATTTCTTTGTGAATTTCACAACATTTTCAGGACTCATATACTTTTCCCAATCAGCAATATACCCAAACTTATTAATTATCATTTTATCTTCCTCCATTGTTGACTCAATTCTGTCTATGAGGGATAATAACTACATGGAAAATATGTAAATTTTATCCATTCAATTATAAACTTTTAGGTAGATTTTTTTTAATATCTGTTTTACTTGCAAAGCTTGTTCTTTCAAGAAAATAACGCTTGCAGAAAATTCTTGACTTTGTTTTAATTGCTATTGTAAGGATTCATACTTACTCTTGAAAGTTGAAATTTGATTTTCTTGAGCTATTTTCAAATCTTCCATCTCTTTGGCATGCTAACTAGTTAAATCATTACACTTTGTGTGCCACAATTGTTCCAAATTAGATTTATCATAATTTTTGTTTTTCTTTTAGTGTTGAAGAGTAAGAGAAAAACCTTCTCGGAGTACTGTGGAATGTCTCTGCCAATATTCCTCATTTAAATATTTGTTTCTTTCTAACTTTGTTTCACGTTCTTTATTTTTTTCCAAAATTTTAAGATAGTCATCATAAGGATTGTCAACTGAATGTTGAGTGTAATTATGGAGGCTCCTAGGACTCGAGTTGATTCTTTGGTATTTTCATGGTGGTCTCCTGAAGCTTTTCAACTCAATTCTATAATTTCATTAAAATCATCATGCTTCCTTTTCTTGGTCCTTTTTACCACTGATTTGGTTTGTGAGTTAAAATAATACTCATTGAGTGAAGGAACTGTTTCCGTGACTAGTTCAACTTCAAACATTGGTATGGAACTAGAAGAAGAAATTAGAGATTCATCTCTCCACAGAAGGTGAGAATTGGTCAAAAAATGGTCTAGTGCATAATGTGTTGTGGCGGAAGTTTCTAGCCTCCAAAAACTGTGCATATAATGTTAAAGGTATGTCAGTAAGCTTTCTTAAAACTAAATGGAAATATTTATTGTATTTTTTTGACGATTTATCACTTGTGAAAGTAGATACAAGTTTGTCTTTATGTAACATATACACTTGTTAAAGGTATTTATAGGTTTCAAGCTTAATCTCCCATTATATTTTCACAAGAGCCTTGCCAACATGGCTAAGGCATACCAATCTGAATGTAAGAATCTCGGTTTGTCTCTTTTTCACCACGATTTGATTTGTATTTTGGTCGAACACTATTTGGCCAAGAGTGGCGATTCTTGGGACACTTTCCTTCTCTGTAATGGCTTTGATAAACCCCATGTTGTTGAACAACTAGAAGTTGCCCTTAGGGTTTCACCCAGTGTTCAACCAACCAGTCTGTCTCCATCTAACTCTCACAATATTGATGATTTTGGCTTTGATGATCCATTTCATTCTAATGGGTCATAATTATCTAATGATGTTAGGTTTAAAGAACTTGATTTTGTGCATGTTTATATTACATGCAACATGTAACATACATATTAGTTTCACCATGTTGAATTAGAACCTAAATTTAGGGATAATGTTGAACTAGATTTCTTGGACTTTCATTCTGAACCTACATAAGAAAAGGAAACTAGTCAATCGAACCCTAATCCATAGTCTTGGGTGAAGAGTAAATAATTACAATGAAAAAATATGTAGGGAAAGGTGAAATGAAGGTAAAAATGCCCTGTTAAACCAGTCTTTATTAACATTGAATCTCTTGATGAGCCCTTGATGAAGAAGAACAAACCTCATTTTGGTTGTAACTCTGGATTCAGGGGTATAAATGATTACACTAAGGATGGTGTAGTAACTCTGATAAACATCCCCAATGAAATATTGACTCTGATAAGTTTATACATAACATGTATTGGTAGCAACAATATTTGGTTATGGTACATTGTTTTGAACACCGGATTAACCAACTTGTACATGAAATCATTAACTCATAATTCTTAATCAATTAAGGGATAATCAAAATGTTAAGAGGTCTTAAAGCTTTGAGAATAAAGCACATTCAATGGACAATCACATAATTATTAAATCACATAATGTCAAAGCCTTCATACACCAAATTCACATGATCCAAGATTTGCTAAATAAAGATTTTGTTAATTGTCTATTTTTAGGACTACGGATTTTGAAGGTATGTTTTATATTTGATTTATTTTGTTAATTATAAAGTCTACTATGGAATCCAATATTTTGTGGTAGCCTTATTTCAGTAATACATATCAATTGGTGATATCGTTCCTTTAATCTCTGAACAAGTTTTTTCTCTTTTATGAACATTGGCATTGGTAATCACGAGGAAAATTGTAATGATTATGTCTCAACAACTTCTAAATCTTCTGGGATACCTTGTGTGTTATTCTCTTGTTCTTTTTCAGATAGTTTTGATACGACCTAATTAGTTGTATAAATTGGATATGACATGATATTACTTCTTAGGAACAATCTTGTTATGTTTTAGACTTTCTATTTTTTCATTTGGACACAGAGTGTCACGTATATAAGGCCTTAATTTTTTAGTAAAAGAGGAGGGAGAAATGATGGGAAATTTATGGTGATTGTGGGCCTTGTTAAACTTGTATATTATTTATTGTATATTAACATCTAATTACTAATTGTTGTTGAAAGAGTAGCTTCGGCGTAAATCACATTTGTCTACATGTGATTTTACGCCGAAGCTACTCTTTCAACCATTATGAATCACAAAAGCCTCAATTCAACTACTAATTGTTGTATCATATTTTACTAATTATTCAACTTGTAGATTAGGTATATTAATGTAGAATAGTAGCTTTGGTTTCATGTATGTATAAAATTAGATAATCTTAAGATTCCCCGAGCTCTTTTCTTTGCAAGATGAAGATATCTAAAGGCCAATGAAGCCTTTAAACTGGTCAAGAGTGGCTAGTTAAATGACTTGGGCTATTTGAAAAGCCTCGGTTTGAGTCACATCCCCTTTGTTAAGAAAAAGTCTAAAAGTGGGTGTCAATAGGGCGGAAAGCACCTTTGGGGTATTTAAACTATCCCATGAGATGTCTAGGCTTGACTTAGACTTGCACAATGTTGATGACAACATTCCACAAATTTGAAGATTGTGCTTCTGTCCAACATCTGAGTTGGCCTTGACCTTGGCTCAACCTACTTGGAAACAAAATAAAAGGAAAAATAAGTATTTGTTGTACAAGGGGAGATTGAGGCCCATGCTTTATTTTTAAGCTCTAGATCTAAGTGAACTTTAAGTGATTATCTTGACATGAGAAAAAGATAATTATGGTTGTTTATGTCCAAAATTTATTTTGTACAAAGGTACGACCAACGTTAGCCCCTTGAGTATGTGTGTCCATGGTTTCTAAGGCCTATGTCCCTATAACCAACAACCAATATGCTTGTGTAACCCAAATTTATCGTGCTTTAAATTTGAGTTACACACACACACACACATATAGTTCATGAATATGCCCTCCATTACAAGAATTAGATTGATGGCTTATTATGCTCAAGTATTTAAGATAAGGAATGCGAGGCACTTATGATGATGTTAAGGTTAAATTTCATGTGTATGAGGATGGTTATGTTGATTAATGTCCACTAAGACTAATTTGGTTTATTGAACCTTAAGAAGGTAAGATATTACTCAAAATTCTTTAGCATTTTATTTATATGCTTGAAAATCATTAAGAAAATCATTCCAAGATCGCCATAGTTTTGCTGATTTAAAAGGTAAAGAAAGTTGATATTGTGAAAATATTTTGAAAAATAGAGTGAATGTGAATATATGATGGAAAATATAAGAGAAATTTCTTCTTATTTTCAACCATCTTAGAGTCATAAAGGTGACAAAATCTTTCATCCCATGGTGATTTGGGAAATTGACCAACGCCCAGTTTCATTATGAGCTCATGAAAATTTATTCTTATTGTAGCAATGCTCATTTTCTTCTTAACATTAGTCAAGATAGAGATATTTTTTGTTTTTAAGATTTGGGTTGATCACTTCCTTATAATATCTTAGTTTCCTTTTTCTATATAACACCTTCTCACCTCATAATTTTTTTATTGAGATTGTTTTTCTTATAAAAGGTAGATTTGATAGATGCAAAATAATAAATTGTGATATAATTCCACTTAGTGTTAATGTCAGGGATCTCGATCCAAATGTATTGATTGAGATGGTCAATCTTATGAATACAAGTGCGAGGAGAAACATTATTCTTTATTATAATAGGCTATTCCTCCAATCCCTTTGCTAGAGGGTTTCTTGTTCCATGTTGACCACAAAATGAATCTATTGATGTGAGGGGCCTTAGACTCATCATGCTTTGAATTGTTTACTAAATAATAATATCAATTTCACTAGGAATCCAAATTAGCATAGGAACTTTACACCATGGAAAGCAAATACAATTCTAAATAAGAATCCGAAGTCTTCCAACTTCTTAATTATTACTCTCATTTTTGTTCTCTATCCTTAATAATAACTTTCCTATTTCTAATGATTTCCAATTTTCCTTCCTTTTTGGATTCCTTTACCTTTGGAACCTCCTTTATTAATTCATCTTAGTTTTCAAGAATGAGGTCCACATTTTTAAATATTCCCATCCCTTTTAAACTTGGAAATTTATTGAGTATCCCAAATTTATGGTCACTGCAACTTATCGTAACACTGACCAATCTATATTTATGCTCAAGTATATTTACCAACCTTCATACTTCCATGAGATAAGTTGTTTAAATTTGTGACTTATTTATTTTACTATTTCTTGTGTGCCGTCATCTTTATACTCTTTTATACCAACAATTATAAGATTCAAGGCTCTTTTATTGCATTCATAATCCAACTTAATTAGCTTGTTCTTTGCCTTTGTATACCATTAATTAGTTGGCGCATTAATTATATGAGAATGGAGAGAAAATAGAAGGCAAAGAAATGAAGATGAAACAAATTGAAAGGAATTTCAACCAAGCTATGAAAGAAGTTCAAGATGTTTCCAATGTGATTATACAATTAAATGAAGAGAACTTGGAATTTAGGATGAAGGCCATGGATGACGATTTGACATTCGTTTTCCAACATTTACACAATTAGGAATATACAAATGTAGTATTCAAGAAGGAAGTTGAAGAAGGCATGTCTAACTCTTCTATGAGGATCAAGATTAAATAACAGGAATATTTTGATGCCACTTAAAGTGTTAAGGGAATTGGGAATTTATGTTGAGATCTGAATTAGTATTTGGATTATACAAGAAGTTCAAATGAGTTCAAGGTGATTACTGCCACTATGTTTTTTATAGGAGAGTTTGACCTGTGATGGAGAAACTAAGTAAATAACTTGGTAGGTGGGTGCATTGTGGAAAGAAGTGGCGCCTACGTAGAGATGAAGGATGCCTTTCATACATAGTTTTGGCTAGGGAACCAAACATAGATTGTGAGGCAATAATTATTGGGCTTGAGGCACACAAGGAAGATGAAAATTCATATTAAGGAGTTCATGGATCATGCTTGAGATAAAAGAGATGTTGGAAGAGAACAAGTTATTCCACTTCATGAGTGGTTTCCAGTCTTGGGAACATAGTGAGTTTTAATGCTAGAACATATAAACCCTTAAAGTAGCTTCCACCACAATGGATAAGTTGTTGATTATATAGGTGAGAGAAAGGCTAGTCCTAAGAATAAAAAAGATGATCATGTTGATAATGTAACAGCCCCGAAATAACAACACATAATTAATTAGATTAATCAAGCAATTTATAATCAACAAGCACTTTATCAACTAGTTAACATTAGAACTCACATATGGAACGGTAGTTGAATGCTAGTTGAATTTTGCTACCTACAACAAAGTCTTGGGGACGACTCTCCACCCAACCGTAGGTTCAGTTGCACAAAATCTTGCTACAATTGGCCACCCCCGAGCCCTCAATCAACGTACTACTGTCAGGGAATCCTTTGTATCACAACACTATTCTCCCAAGAGAATGGATGGTGGAATCATGGAATGATGGAATGCCTCTCATCTTTCTCACCATCTATTAAATAGAGCAAACATTGGAAGGGGAACCACAATGCACACACTCCATGTGTCTACATGCAACTTTATTGCTTCTTTTGTTTATTTCTTTTTATATTATTTAGAGCTTTAGTATTGTTATTTATTATTTATTTACTATTACTAATTTTTTAATTGTTTATTATTTACTTCCCTTGTATTTTAATATTATATATATTATATTATTATTTATTATTTTATTATATTAATTATTAATTATTAATTATTATTTATTAGTAAGGGACATTACAGATAAGGGAAAGAAGAATAAAGCTAAAGGAAAAGTGAAGTTGAGCAAAGGTGAAGAAGCCAAAGACAAATGTTGCAAAAGATAAGAAACTAGTGTCATGCTAGATTTGCATGAAAGAATGATATGCGAAGAAGTATCCTTTCAAGAAAAAATTGAGTGCTTTGGAGTAGATAGAGAAGCTAGTAGTTGGGGTATTGTAGGTTTTTGGTGTGGTCATGGAGGCACTTCCCACATCATGCCAAGACTATGAGGCAACATAGCTAAACTATGTCCATGTAAAGATAATGTGAGAAATGTTGTAGATATAGTTGATAGTGGAGTGACACATAACTTTGTATTAAATGATGCATCCAAGTATCTTACATTAACACTTGAGTTAGTGCATACATCCTTTAAAGCTTCCAACTATAGAGTAGAGGATAGTTGGTATAGTGTGAGATGTTTCAATCAAAATTGGAGATTGGCAAGGAAGGATGAGTAATATCATTCCATTAGATGATTATGATGTGGTATTGGGGAAACATTTCTTGTGAAAGTATAAGACTATTCTGATTCCACATGTAGACAATTCGACCACATTTTATAGTCTAATCTTAGTATTGGTGTGTATTGAAAGAGGGAGTGTAGATTTGGGACCATGGGTTACTTCCTTGTGCTCGATTGGAGAAAATGACCATTATCTACATGGAGGTGTCCATAGATAGAAGAGAAATATAACCAAACATCCCATTCCAATGCATGAGGAAATTATTTGCGTATTGGATTCCCAAGCTAGGTTTTTATCCTCCTAGTCAAATAGGAACAACCTCTCCAACTATCTAGCTCAGTAAAACCTTAGGGGTTTCCTATCCCTATATGCATAAAGCTTGATAACAACACCCAACCAACCACTAATATCTCTACCTTACACAATATGCTTCTCAACTCAATAATCAATCCCCCATCTCATAGTTCCAAGTCTTATATTTCATTGTTCTTAGAATTATGCTTTCATTCCCAAAATAATTTCCCCAAATTACATAATATTTTATTCTTTTCCCAAATCCCAATTTAACCTCCTCCACCACTACCTTCTTAGACTCATAAGGAAATGTCTTAGGAAGGCCAAACTAATATAAAGTAATATTCTCCCCACCTACCCACATTTTTCACCTAATGTGTATCTGACCCATTAATTCAAATAAATTTGGTAGGACATAAAATCCAATGTTATTAAATGAAAATCAATTCTAAAAGAAATTAAATTTCCCATTTATCAAGATATAATAATCCCTAAAATAAAATTCAATAATTTAATGAAGTATAATGATATATCATTATACTAATTTATATCATAATGATACTAGTTTAAGCACACAAGGTATGCATGCATAGATCATATGTGTAATAATGATAAAAACCATCGTATCTAATGCATAGTCCCTATGTTCTTTCACCCAATCACGCAAGACAATAATCATTAAACATGACATCTAATAGTCTTAATAACTAAGTCACAAAATCCAATATCATTTGAACATTACATAAAATCATCATAATTGAATTAAGCAAGCATTTAATACAAAGAAGGGACTAAGTCAAGCAATAAGTTTGGATTTCTAATTCTAAGCAACATTCTCAATTACATTGGACCATCCTTACTCCCTAACCTACTTACATATTCCACACCCTATACTTGCCTTTGTTACACTATGTCAGAGATTCAATGATTTACGTAACTCTAGATACAACCCATAAGTGAAAATGTCAACTATATTGACCAAACCTCCCCAACAAGCAACTAGAAATCACCATCACATGTTTGTGGGAGTGTAGCTTAACATGGCCATCCCAAAACTCTGAGTTTCATAGGATAAATTGTGGGAATAACCTCCACCCGTCATAATATAATTAGCGTCAACCCTTTATCACTAACCATATTGTGGCATTTTTTTTGTTCTTATAGTTTTTTCATTAAATATGAGTTTGTGCAATCATATTAGTTGTAAGATTTACACTTTCCCAACTATCATAACCATGAACTGAAACAATGATCAAATAAAAAAATAATGCTTCCTATCATACCAGTTCTCTTTCAACATTCACATCATTTAGTATCACATTAATCTAGCTATCACTTAGCCCATTCAACTTATAGGTTAATTTACCAAAACACTAAATCATGCATAACCATATAATGACCTAGATGTGATTTACATGTTACTCATCAATAAACAATGTAAAATAGCTACATATTTATCATGTACATGGTACCTATCGATTCCTTTTAACATAATCTAAATTGGTATCTACATACCAAAATTTTGATTTAAAACATACATGCTAAAGTAGATCATGCAATATATGTCACTAATCACATAAACAAAAAATATTCATGATATTCACATATAGCTAGGTCCACATGTCCATATAATAATGTCCCATGATTCTAACAAAGTTGCATAGATAATAAGGTAAGAAATAGAAATAGGTCATTACGTAGTTTAGTTGCTTAAGTCAAATTGGGGTGTTACAGATTGAAAGTATGTCTTAGCTGTGGATGTTTAACCTATCATCATTTTCAATACGTTGTATGTTTTACAACCATGATTATAAATGAATATGGTAGATGCAACATGTAATTCCTACGGATATTTACATTAGCATACAAGGGTGGTCCATACATTCAAGGGGCAAGTATTCACCACATTTTCTATCTTGTTGAGCAAGGTTAAGTGGTTCCTCATAGTCTTGAAGAAGATTAGATGAAAATATTTTTCTCTTTCTTAGGATACATGGATCATAAAGAATTGGGTGATAATACTAGATATTCATGTGTTTTATATCTCATAGTGATGTAAGCCATAACGACTTGCATATTAAGATCCACAAATAAAAAAACACCACTGGAAATACACTAAAAAAATCACATATATTTCATTCCAATCATAATATTTACAATAATTATATTTCACTCCAATCATAATATTTACAATAATGTTGGCTTAATTATCATTCAATTGGCCACTCACACCCACGCCCATCCCATACCTACACTCCTCATTATTCCATGTAGGCTTACAATAATTAAATAGAGAGATACAAATTGGTTGACATGCAAAATATTTGCTATCCTAAAATCTCTCCTTAAGGTCCACAAATATCTCATGAGATATAACTATCCCTAAGATCTCTCTAACCCATAAAACTCTCAATATTTCTCAATTATTATTTAACAAATACAATAGTCTAGAATTATTTAGAAACATAGGAAAATACATTAGATTAAACAATTCCACACATTTAGGGAACCAACTCCATTGGTAAATATTTTTGACCTCTTGGTCAAATGTTGCAGTAAAATTGAGAGCCTATGCTCCTGCATCAAAGTCCCCATGTAGAAAAAATTTCATGGTCTCCTGACCCTGAGTTGCTATTCCTCACGTCCTCCTAGATCCATACATAATTTTGTTTTCGATCCTTAGAATTATCATGCTTCTGTCCTACTGATGTTTCTTCTTGAACTTCACCATAATTCCACTCTTCCTCTTCTTGCTGCAATACATTTGTCTTCACCATGATTTTGCTCACCATTTCAGGAGGAATTTTCCCAACAACAAAAACCATCAAAATAAGAGTATACAACTAGACTAATATACCTTCACCCTCATCCCATGATTATAGAGTTGCTACCTAAACTCTTTTCTTTGCTTCAATCTACTGATTGAATTCTGTCTTGATGCTACCAATGAATTCTTTAATCTTTAGATTTATTGCATCTTTCTTCAAAACAAATTTTAGAAGTTGTCCATCCTCACATTCTGCCTTTGGTTCATCACCCCCGATGGGAATTACGTTCAAGTATTTCTCTTCAAATCTACCAAGAACAAAATTTGGACTATGTTCTCCTTCTTCATCTCTCTCAATCTTCATTAAAATTTCAAAAGATTGTTCATCACTTGCAGTAAAACCTGCAACCATACACAAATATTAAGAAAAAACAAAAGGATTTTTAGCCACATTTGATGTCTCAAACATCAAAGCTTCATCAACACCATCACCATCTTATCCTTGGATTCTTCCCTACTTAGGTTAACATCTTGAATTACTTCCTCACACATAGCTACTCTAATTTCTTCCTTTAGTATGCATCTCAACTTCTCTATCTTCTTCCTTGCAACTAATTTCTCAACTAGCCACTTGAATGTTTTCCTTAGGTTCCATCCATACCTCTGATTCTCCTCATTCTGGTGGAGAAACTCCTCAAGAAAATTCAATCCTGCCTTCATCTCAGTCATATCTTTCTCAACTTCCTCATCATACATTTTCCTGCGGCTCACCTTGAACCTTTACTATGACTATCACCTTCCATTTTCCTTTCTCCCTTTGCGAACTTTCACCTTGTTCACTATGCGCTGTAACAAAGCCAACACCTTATCAGGCTACCTCCAAACCTAGCCAAAGGTTCACTCCTCTTGAACCTTCTTGAGCACTCCTTTCTCCTCTGTATATTTGACACACTTACCCACTGACTGAGAACTTTTGTTGTCCTCCTTTTTGCTTGTAAGGTTCTCTTTCCACATTGTTTCAACACCTGCAACTGTTGTGATCATTTGAAAATCCAATACTTGTAATTTCAAATGTATTCTCTTGATAAAATAAATTGGTGGTTTTAATGTATGGATTTCATTAAGTGTCATGTTCCATAAGGAAAAAAATGTACAACTTCTATCTTGACAAATGGTAGCTTGTGAGTCCAATACAACAATAGCAACAAAAAAATTCGCTTATGCATACATCACAAAACTCTGCGATAATCCTTCCTATGCAATGCTTAAATCTTGCAAGGTATCCAATCTGTAACTCCAACTAGCAAGGCTCTCCAACACAATGGAATATCTAACCATCGTCTCTCTCCCACGCAACCACGGTTTCCAAATGCAGTCTCCCAACACGATTTGTGAAAAAACACCATTCACTTGCACAATTCACTTAGCTACATAATGGATCTACTCCACTATAAGAAGTCCACTTCAAGCATATGAATTAGAATCCATCAACTGACAATTATGCTAAAACCACAATATGTTACCTTTTCAGATTTTGGCGATGGTTTATTGTATTTGAAATCCCGTGTTGATCTATTTGAAGTGACAACTTCATAATTCCATGGCCAAAAAATTATGTAGGTTGTTTAGTGCCCAATAATTACTTGATCTTTGAACAAATTTGAGGATTATGACTTATGCTATTGGCCACAACTCCATAGGTCAATCCTTTATTTTCATATACATGAATATTCTAACTCAATCTGTGAGCACTAGGAACTTTGTGTGCGCTATTGGATCATGGCTAAATGGAAATGAAAACCTTCCAGTGCTCACATAGGAAACAACTCCGTAAATTTGTGGATTCATCAATACACCCACACAACCAATACACTCACACCACATTGTTAACAATAAGGAAATTCACGTCTTAGAGTGCCAAAAATCCAGTAATAACTGCACATATCATCCAAGAAAATGACAAGTCTCCTTTTATCAACTGAAGCACTTGCAGACTTCTCCACACTACTACATAAAACTTCACTCTTTAGTGCTCTCACACCCTTTCATATGAGCTCTAATCTCCTCTTCTCCACACAGAAATATCATGTGACACAAATTGAGACACCACTCAAACAAAAATCTAGTCTTTCAAATCTCTTTCATATTTTTTAACCTTCTGATTCACAGTGGATCTGATACCCCTTGATGTAGGCCATAACAACTTGCATGTTAAAATCCACAAATATAAAACCACCATGAAAAATACACTAAAAAAATCACATATTTCATTCCAATCATAATATTTACAATAATTTTGTCTTAATTATCATCCAATTGGCCACTCACACCCACACCCATGCCATACCTACGCTCTCGATTATTGCTCACAGACTTACAATAATTAAATAGAGAGATACAAATTGGTTGAGATCCAAAATATTTGCTAAGTAATCCTAAAATCTCTCCTTCAGATCCACAAATCTCTCATGAGATCTAACTGTCCCTAAGATCTCTCTAACCCCTCAAACTCTCGAGATTTCTCAAGAATTGTTTAACAAATAAAATATTCTAGAATTATTTAGAAACATAGGAAAATACATTAAATTAAACAATTCCACAAATTTAGGGAACCAACTCTCTTGGTAAATATTTTTGATTTCTCGATCAAATGCTGCAATAAAATTTGAGAGCCTAAGCTTCTACATCACATAGTTTATAATTTCAAACATATTTACTAAAGAAATATAATGTGGCATTGACTTTAGTTAGGTTCTCCTAATTGACTGTGTCCACATTAAGAGAATTTTCCAACCATATAAAACCATGAATATGGAACAACACTCTATTGTGTCATTCACACCTAGAGAAATAAGGCTAAGAACATTTATATGAAGGAAAGTATTTTTTTAGTGAAAAAGAGAGTTGGAATTAGGGTTAGATAGTTTTCTAACCAATATTATTTTTCTTGGACGTGTTTCCATTGGATTTCTTTATGAAAGAATATAAATTAGTGTACATGTATAGAAATGCCAAATGTGGGTTTGTTATAATATTTGAAATTCTCTAATAATCATTCTCACTTGCATTGTATGGAGGTTCCTCAAGCATAAATTGTGTTGGCTTCAAGAATTAGTTTATCCTTATCACCTTTTTCCTCAAATTTTTTTCCTATTTCATCCTTAATAGCCATGTCACATATTTCCAATATCCTATCTTTTGATTTAGGTATGCCAAATCTCCAATCCACGAAGTTTTTCTTTCATTTAAAAGGAGAATAACTATTTTGGGTGTTATTATTGATTGTATTTTGAAGAAAATATTTACAAGATTATCTAGCTAGCCCACGATGTTGTTACTCCACTATCTTCAAGATGGTAGTACTCTAGGATATCATGATTATGTTACTCCAAGCCTTGCCATTACTACAAAAGCTCTGATGTTGTTTTGGGTAGTTGTTATGTACACTTTTACCCAATGTGGTCAATGCATATTTCTATGTTAGTAGGGATTCAATTATTCTAAATGATATGTCCAATTTGGCCATGTTGGTTATGATCCCCTATATTTTCAGTCATTTGATGATCAAGCGACCGTTCTGTCAATAACTTTCTTTGTAATTAATTTGTTGTAATTGGTCATTAAATAAATCCTTGCTACCTTTATTTGGACAGATTGAGAATAAAAAATATTCTCAAGGCTATTCCTGTTTTGATTTATTTCTAGGATTTGATGTAAGGGAAAACCTATAAAAAGGGATCTCCCTTCCCCTACAAGGGGGATGGCATTGTTTTCTCTTAGACTATGCATTTGTACTTTTTCAACACTAATGTAAGGTTCAACTGTTTCATGGCTCATTTTATGAATTAGTGCATCATATGTAGGTTGTGATGTTTCCTCTAGCGACTTGCTAAGGGGGAAGGGACCTTCTCTTTAACAAGGATTATTGTGATTGTAAAAAGTAGAATAACTGTCTGTTTCATTAACTTTTGGGTTGTGAGTTATATTTTTGTGATGGAAATAATTATTGTTATTGTTTCTATATGTGATTAGCATAATGCTATTACTCATGATTTTTTCAGGAGTTATTGAATACGTGTCCCTATTACTTAAGTGTATCCATGATAGGTATTTATCGAATTGTATTATTGCTGCTGATACATCCTGTAATTATAGATTCTTGTGGTTAGTTACTTTTATATATTTTTGACTAAGCTATTGTCATATACTGTTGATTATTGCATGATGTTACTTGATTCATGTTACTGATTACCGTTTGATGTCTCTATTATGTAGTGTTGTTATAGGTATATGATACAATGTAGTAATGTTTCCCTTTATTGTCTCCATCCCAATATTATTGATGCAATTACAGTAGTAACATCTCATCCTCCCAATTCACTATGTTATATAGGATTAGTGGATGATTTATAATTGATTGGGGTGTTGAAAGATTTCATTTATGCAAGTGAGGATTTGGTTGCGTTGGGTGTGTGAGTGTTATTTATTTTATGTAAAGAGTGATTGAATGCAATTTATTTACTGCAAAGAGTGATTGAATGTTATTTTTTATGAAAAGAATGATTGAATGTTGTTTCCTTCCTACAAAGAGTTATTTAAATTTCCAAAATAGAGTGAAGAGTGATTTCTATTTATGCAAGTGAAGTTTCCAACAATAAGGTTTTAATTCTCGAATTGAGTGAAGTTTGTTTTTAATACCTACAAGAGTGGAAAATTTTACAATAAAAATTGGCTTTGATTGAGGGCTATGTTATTGTTGAGGAAAGAATAATATGAGATAATATATTAGGAAGTAGTTAATGTCAATTAATGATTATTTATTGCACATACTTTGTGTGATAGCCTTGAAAAAAAATGAACTACTTAGTTGATAGTTTATGTTAAGTGGATGTATTATTTTTAATGAGATAATAAAAGTCCTCAACACTTTGGCATTGTTGTTGGGGAGGTTAATAAAGGTGCACAAGCATAGTTGACATTTTTTTCTTATGAAAATTAAGATATGTAGGATGCATCAATAAATACAAAGAAAAATGTGGTGGCCCGAAAACTACTAATCATGTAGGAAGAAGGGGATAAGGAGGAAGGAGAAATCAAGACTTATGACGAGTGCCATTTATCCAAGAAATAATTTCAAAATTATAAGAAGAATAATCTATCCCAAGAGTAAATTCATGAAAAATAGGATCTCATAAAACACCCACTTTTGGAACAATCTATCAGAGGAAAAAAGCACATGGGTCATCATTTTGGGAGAAAACATTTTGGAGAAGGAATTACGTGAAACTTCTATCTCAGGAGCCAATTCAAGGATCTCTGAATCATCTACATTAGTAGAAGGTGAACACTAGGACTTGTTAGAAAGGTAGGGGGATACATACGAACAAAATTTGGAACATCGTGACCCAAGTTCATAAAATGAGTATCCCATTGATAATTTTAGTATAGAATCATGGAGTGGGATAAGGAAGCCTAGAAACCAATTAAGAGACTCTTCGTAGCTAGGAAAACTTGTTAGTGGACAAGGAGTGCCTAAAGCAACTTTGAAAAACCCCTAAATTTTGTGAAAAAAACAAATGGCAGATGATACAATTACCACTTTTGAATTCTCTATTGAGAACCTTCTGGGAAAAGCTCTAATGAAGAACATTCCTGTGTTAGCCTTCCAAAATTTTCATGGCATGACCATTGAATATTTGGATAATTTTCTGTTTGATTGTTGTTCTCTTTGAGATGGTTTATGGGATTTGGTGTTTATTCTATCACTTCTTGGGATGGCATGAAGAAAAAATTTCTAGAAAAATATGAAGACTACTAAAGAAATAGAGATCATAGGGAGGAGATTTTTGTAGGTTTTAACCCCATACATAAATTACCAGCATACGAATTCTAAAACATAGAAAAAAACAACGCGAGAGAATAACACAAAAAACACATATACACAGAGATTTTCCCTTGGATCCCAAAACCGGGACTACCAGCTTGATTTTTCATTATGTTCCTTTCAATGTTACAATATATATTTATACATGCCGAAGCATCCAATACCATGGACCGAAAACCATCGCATCCAAAAAAAATGTGCTAAATCATGCACAAAACCATGGCTAGTTGTGGAAAGAATATAACACAACCCAACATTCTCCCACTTGTTGTTTTCTTTCCACAAGGGACCACAAGAGACCTTAGTCATTTATCTAGCCTTGCAATGCCCATTGTTTCTCTACACCAAGAGAAATTCTAAGAGCTCACAAATTTTGTCAATGCATTTGTAGTATTCTTCAAAGTGTCCACCTTTACCAGCAACACCTTTTTGTCTTCTATCATATCCCTCATAAAGTGATACTGAACATCAATGTGCTTTGTCTTTGAATGATATGCAGGGTTATTT
>APFE031478751.1:2011-31361 GCA_000404065.3 Pinus taeda | reverse complement strand
CCACCATCATATTTCTCATACTCGCAAAACCACTCTCTATGGGGAGTGAAGTGAAAGGATGCACCTGAGTCAATCAACTATGCCTCATGATCTACATGTGTACTTGAAGAAGCCATGTACAAATCCCCACCTTCATCTGAGGTGGTTTTCGCCTCTGCAGAAGGAGAATCATCAGATCCCTTTCCTTTGTCAGGAGCTTTAGATTTACAGTACGTTTTGTAGTTCCCTTTCGTTCCACATTTCCAGCACACCACCTTTATAGGTTTTCCTAGAGATTTAGATCTCCCACTCGATGACTTATGTTTGTTTCTATTTTGGGTCCGCCATCGTACAGACAAGGCAACACCATTTTGGCTCTCCATATTTTTCCGTCTCATCTCCTCCGTCAGCAAGGATGAGACTATTTCATCAAAATGCAAGGCAGTTGCACTGCTACCTATTGCAATAACCAAACTATACCACGAGTTTGGTAGAGAACACAACAAATTGATGCACTTATATTCATCTGAAATTTTAATATCAACAGATGCTAACTGACTTACCACAATATTAAATGTGTTCATATACTTTGTCACTGAGTCTCCGATCCAACTTCTTCCATTCTTCGTTGGACACTCCCATTGGTTTAGTACCTGGATCTACCACGATCCACTAATCTTTATCTACCAACAGATCCTCCATCTTGAGTTTCCACAACTCAAAACTCTGACCATTAAATTTCTCGATCTCTATCTTTCCACTGCTTGCCATCTTCTTTCACCACCAGAATCGATCTCGTAGATCTCTCACTGAACAAGGTCTACCACAGGCCCGAGTGAAACCCCTCAGCAACAAAGGCATCCCCTTGAAGCAAAAAGAGCTTTGATACCAAATGTAAGTTTTAACCCCATACAGAAATTACCTGCATACGAATTCTAAAACACAGGAAATAAACAATGCGAGAGAATAACACATAAAACACATATACACAGAGATTTCCCCTCGAACCCAAAACCGAGACTACTAGCTTGATTTTTTCATTATGTTCCTTTCAATGTTACAATACATATTTATACATGCTGAAGCATCCAATACCATGGACCGAAAACCATACCGTCCAAAACCATGGACCAAAAACCGGGACTACTAGCTTGATTTTTTCATTATGTTCCTTTCAATGTTACAATACATATTTATACATGCTGAAGCATCCAATACCATGGACCGAAAACCATACCGTCCAAAACCATGGACCAAAAACCATCGCGTACAAAAAACAAGTGCGAAAATCATGCACAAAACCATAGGTGGGTCTGCCCAACCTAACATAGGGTCCAAAACCAAAATTTTCCGGGGTGCTACCCTGGACCCTATAAAGTGGGGTTACAGTTACCCCTCAAACCCTCTATGACCTCCCCCCCTCTAACCCTCGGTTAAGTACGTGGGCTAGTCATGGAAAGAATATAACACAACCCAACACTTTTTAGAATGTCCTAGAAGGAAGATGAGAGCATGGAAAATATATAGAATACCTCCATTATAATTTATAAAGGTCTAGACATAGTGAATTGGGTAAAGGCATTTTAAAGAGAATTATGATCCAAAGAATGATGGATGATTACATGGATATGCTAAACCTCATGGTAAAGGGAGACATATCAAATGAGCCCTATGATGATATAGTCACACTTTTCTTGAGGAACTTGAGAGGATTGTTAAAGAGAAAAACTTTAGCACTTGACACTTCTACTATGTTGGGTAGCGGAGGTCCCGCGTAATAGTTTTGGGGCTTGGAGCCTATAAATTAGGATAAAAATATTGTAAAACCTCTGAAATATGTGGAGCGCAAAATGTAATAAATCGAGTCAAAGGGTGGTCCACCCAAGAAATAATATAGAATAAAAGGAAGTAAGTCAGCTTGCCCATGGTCTACGGACCATGGGAATCTATAAATAGAGCGAGGCTCTATGGGTAGAAGGAAGTTTTTTTAGTATGTAATTTTTAATTTGGAATGTAATGGGGTTTTGAGGAGCGAAGTATTGAAGCGTATGTAAGTCCAAGACAAGGGTGTTGGTAGGTAGATAGAGGCTCTGCAGCTGTGTGCGCAGAGGCCTAGTAGAGTCCACAGCTGTGTGTGGGGACCCCTGCAGCTGAGTGCGCAGGACGGATCTAGATGTATTGATGAAAGAATTGAATAAAGATAAGTTGATTCTATAATTATGTGTTAAATCTAAATTATTGCGGATCTGGATAATTTGGGGTTAATATAACTATTTGATATACACGCGTATGCTTATGGTATGAGTTTATGAAAATCTATATCTTTTCTAAGTGCACGAACTGATTATTTCTGTTAAATGTTTGCTTAAAGACCAAAAGAAGTAGATCTAATCTATAATAAATCATGAAGTAATTAGTATTGAGGAATATCCTTGTTTCAGATCTGCGTGGAAGTAGAGCAGCGCGAGGCTACCGAACGCTGTGCAAAACCTCCAGACCACATCAAGACATCCCAAGGGTGCGGAAACCTGGTTCCAGCACACTCCCTTGCTACCTCGGGTGAGACATCAGTCCGTGCTCGTGGGCTATTGCTGAAAGGGCCGGAAGCTGCAGGATTTGTTTGGCTAAATAACTCTTCCGAACCTAGGGCAGACCCATATTAGCCAAAACATGGTTCTGTTGCCAGAACCGGGATCTGCCTAAGGGGTGGATGATGTAGGAACGCTGGAACTCTATAGAGAAAGAATTGAAGGATCGAAGGGATCAGGAACAGTAGTAGTTCAAATTACATCGACGCGTAAACCAGAGGTTAAAAATGATGAGCATGATCCAGCTACCTGTATTAAAAGGAGCATGAAGCGAAGATCCAAAAAAATTTTAGTTCGTGGTGACGTCAGTATGGGACGCGCACAAAATTACGAACGATAATATCAAAAAGCCTACCTTAGTTAGTGCGCTATAGGACCAAGTGCTAACATGGTATATAAAGTACTCAAGTGATCACCCGAATGTGGGGACAACAGAGATCCGAACCGAATTGAAGAAGGAATTTAGTCGGCCAAAGTCAGAAACACAATCGATCATAGGGTTCAAGGAGATCATGATGATGCCTGGTGAAACCCCATGGGGTCTAGATCAAAGACTAAAAAGTACCATCCGCGAGGCGAACATGACACTGTCAGATGCACAACACTACGCTTGGTTTGTGGTGTCATTGACATCGCATCTAAGGACGACTTTGTCACAACAAAAGATCTCAACCCAAGCTAAAGTATTGGAGACATCGATGAGGTTGCACGAAACTCCATTACAGGACCCGGGGTTGGGATTTCAGCAAATCCAAGCACAGATACAAAACCTGTGTTTAGAAATGAATAAATTAAAACAAGAACAGGCACCGCGCCTAGAAGCTCGGGAGGAAGTATGGTGTATAAAGTGTAGAAGCCAGGGTCACGATAAAGATCACTGTCCAGTCTTTACAAACTATGTGGCAGCGGGGGGATAAACACCATTGTGACCAGAGGTACAGGCAGGGCCAAGCGCGACACCTATGCTCTGGTGCATGATATGTCAGGAGGGAGGAAAGCATGCCACAGAAAACTACCATCTAACATGAGATAACCCCCTCCCCAGTGACTATTTTGCAACTTTTGTAGATCAGTGGGCCACGAGGAACGAGACTGCCGTTGCTATCAATTATTGATGGACCAATCACCTACCTAGAGAATGTAGACTGAAGTGCGAGGTCAGGATCTAGCTGCGGCGATAGCGCGTGGTGGGTTCTAGGGACATGGACGAGGACGGGGAGGAATGGGGCTAGGAAGGGGTCACAGGAAGCTCATTTGTTACAACTGCGAAGGACCAGGACACTACGCGCGAGACTATACCAATCCGACCAGAATATCATGCCCTTACTACAAATAATTCGACCATGAAATGATAGATTGCCCCACACTGATAGCGTATATTTGTGCGAAAAAGGTAGCAAATCCTACGACAACGCAAAACATCCAGATGATGAGGTCTGAACCACACAAAGAAGATCCCAATGTAAATATGGTGCTCAGAAGTGGCACTTTCACAAGAGAAGATAAGGGGAGACCAACTAAGGAGGATGCAGGAGTTCGCAAGGAGACAGGTCTAGAAGCTAGAGAGAGCTTCGCGGAGGTCTCTACCCCAGGTAGTAGGGATCAATCCGAGCTAGAAAGGGATCCTTCGATGCTAACTACCATTTTAGAGACATGCATGAAATTTCTTCGTGACAATAGAGTGGTTAAGGACTTGCAAGAATTGATAAATAGGTGTGTAGGGTCAAGTGAACCTTGCGTGATCTGAAAATTAGGAAAACATTCATCACGAACTAGGTGGGAAATGCAGTTAACAATGCAAATTGGTGACTATGAGATGGATCAGATCATTCTGGACATGGGCTCAGACACAAATGTACTACCTAAACAAACGTGGGAGCGCATGGGCAAGCCCACACTGCAATGGTCTCCTATTCAATTAAGGATGGCGAATCAACAGAAGATCCTGCCCATGGGAAGACTGCAAGGGATTATGGTAGACATAGAAGGCGCAAGCACCCGAACGGACTTCAAGGTAATCGAAATTGTGGTTGAAAGTAGCCCTTACCATGCATTATTAGGAATAGACTCGACCACTGACATGAATGGAATTATTAATTTAAAGAAGCGGAAAATGATCTTCGAGAAGAAGTCGCTCTACGTAGTCATTCCGCTAGACCTGGTTGAAGGACCGCGTTACACTAAACCCATGCACGACGGAGGTAGTGATGATGAATTAGATTGTATTTATAAAATCACTACACAACTTCAAGTATGGGACAATCCAACGGCGGAAGGAAGAATATCGAGGGAGCGTGTAGAATCTTGCATCGAAGATTCAGATGAAGAAGATGAGCGATGGCGTAGCTGGCTGAATGGGGTAACCACGTTAAACTACAATATGATGACTAAACCGCTGTGTTGCGTTAAAGCGCAAGATCGTGAACTACCGATGTATGATGGGCTAATAGTAGTAGATGAATTCTTGATCAAATTTGAAAGCACGGTACGAGAGCACCAGCGGTTCAATCCATTGAAATGGGCATTGCGTTCGACACCTGCACGTTGGTGGGGCACACATGAAGGAACATTCAAAAATTGGCGCGACTGTAGGCGAATGATGTAGATAAGATTTGGGAGGCCGGAACTACGCACAATGGAGAAATACAATGGACGTGACGATCTACACATGCACTTGACCAGATGGGTCCAAGCCTATGGAGAAGAGTCTCAACAGGAGTGGGTACACTTATTTTATCATACCCTAGACATCGTCCCAAGGAATTGGTATAATGAAATAGAGCTTTGACATGGCACATGCGAATGGGATATCCTGCGTGAAGGGTTCCTGTCAACATTCCTCTTTGAGGATCAATGGATGGATACTGTGGATGACGCATTGCAGGTGGTAAAGGCCACTATTTTCAAAATACCATCGTAACCAGAAGAAATCGTGCAGTCAGACTGGTTGCGACAGTTGAGCCAAGCTCTAGAATGTTACAATGTGCAAGTAGAAGATGATGGGGACAACCCTAGAAACATCAATATTCCAGAAATAGAGGGGAGTCGCGAGGTGCACAAACTAGCAATCGAGGATCCAGACATCACTGTGCGACTGAAAACGAAACAAGTAAACATCGGAATAGAGGAAGAGCCGAAGTATGCAATGCTAGGAGACTATTGGGATGATGCCACAGTGGAAAAGGTGGTCGAGTTGCTTCGCGAATATCAAGACTTATTCCCCACAAAAATCACAGAGTTAAAGGGGATCCTCGGTGATCTGGGAATGATGAAGATAACCCTGAAGCTGGATGCAAAACCCATTAAGCAGTGGCCTTACCAGTTGAATCCAAAATACAAAGTGAAGGTCCGCGAAGAGTTGGATAAGATGCTTGCAGCAGGAATAATTGAACTGGTAGAAGAGTCAGACTGGGTAAGTCCTATGGTTGTGTAGGAGAAGAAACAACAGGATGAAATTTTCATCTGCGTTGATCTCAGAAAGCTCAATGATGCATATGTCAACGACCCCTTTTCGATGCCATTTACTGACAAGGTACTGGAAAATGTGGGAGGACAGGAAACCTACTCATTCACGGATGGTTTCTCGGGTTACCACTAGATTAAGATCGCGCCAGAAGACAGGAGTAAGACAACTTTCACCACCGAGTCGGGTTGTTTTTAGTATATGGTGATGCCCTTTGGACTAAAGAACGCACTGGTGATATTCTCCCCCGTTGTGGTAGCTGCATTCAAGGAGTTTGTACACAAGTTCTTAGAGGTATATCTTGATGATTGGACCGTATTTGGGCTAGTTAAGAAACATACCACGAACTTACGGTTAACGTTGGATACTTTCCGATGGCACCAGATTTCACTTAATCTAAAGAAGTGTACTTTCCTCGTCCCCTTTGGGAACCTGCTCGGCCATGTGGTTTGTAAACAAGGTTTGATGGTGGATCCGGTGAAGATCGTTATCATACTCAATCTGCAAGCATCACGAAGTGTCAAACAGCTGCGTGCCACACTAGGACACACTGGTTACTATCGGAAGTTCATAAAAAGCTATGTGCAGACCACGAAACCAATGGAATAGTTGCTAAAGAAGGATGTTACCTATTTCTGGAATGAGGAATGCAATAGAAGTCTGGAAACGCTTAAGGAAAAGATGGCATCAGCTCCTATATTGGTCTTTCCAAAATGGGCCATCAAATTTCGTGTGCATGTTGATGTGTCATGTATCGCATTAGGCGCAGTACTCACTCATGAAGGAGCGGAGGGAATCAATCATCCGATCGTGTTCCCAAGTCGACGATTGTCAAAAGTTGAGAAGAACTACTCCACTACTAACTGAGAAGGATTGGCGATGGTATACGCGCTCCAGAAATACCGCCACTATCTGCTTCGAGGGCACTTTAAGATGTATACTGACCACTCAGCACTAAAATACCTAGTGAATAAGCCTATGTTGGGGGGCGCATTTGTAGGTGGTTGTTATTATTTCAAGAATATGACTTCGAAGTCATCGTAAATCTAGGACGCCTGAACGCAGGGCCAAACTACCTATCTTGAATTGAGAATGGCGAAGAGCCCACAAACTTGGAGGAAGGACTACCAGATGCACATTTGTATGCAATGTGCATCGTGAATGGCCATTTTGAGGACATAATCCACTTCTTAACCAAAGGAACTGCACCGCAAGGATATTCCATTCAACAGAAGAAAGAATTGGTAATACACGTAGCAGACTTTATTGTTATTTCATGAAACCTCTATAAGGTGGGCAACGACGAAATATTACACAGATATGTACCTAAATTCAAGCGAGGACAGATCTTGGCCAAAGCACATGGAGGGGTTGTTGGAGGACATTATGTGGGTCACACCACAGCACAAAAGATTCTTCGTGCAGGACTCTAGTGGCCAACTCTACATGAAGACTCGAAAGCATACTGTCGGGCTTGCGACGTATGTCAACGAATTGGGAAACCATCGTGAAGGGACGAAATGCCGCTCAATCCACATATGACACTGCAACCATTTGAGAAGTGGGTAATCAACTTCATGGGACCTATTGCACCTCAAGGGAAGATGGGTGCATGCTATATCATCACCGCAACAGAATATTTGACCCGGTTGGCAGAAGCACAGCTGGTTAAGGACTACATGGATACTACAATGGTGAAATTTTTGTTTGAGAATGTGTTGACATGGTTTGGATGTCCCAAAATTCTAATGAGTGATTGGGGAACACACTTTCTGAATGAAACAATCAGTGCACTCACTGAGGAATTTTAGATCTATCATCAACAGAGTACGCTATACCATCCACAAGCGAATGGGACCATTGAAGCGTTCAACAAAATTTTGGAGACTGTGTTGACTAAGGTTTGTGACTTGCAACGAAATGACTAGGGCTTACGCATCCCCGATGTGATATGGGCTTATCAAACCACGTGCAATAAGTTAACGGGCCAGACACCTTTCCGGTTAGTCTATGGTAAGGAAGCCGTTATGCCCATGGAATATATTGTACCCAGTTTGTGAATTATGGCAATAACAGGCATGGCTGATCGCGGGGCTTTGGAGGAATGACTCGTGCAACTAGAGGAACTCGAGGAGGAATGATTTTTAGCCAGATTCCATCAGCAAGTACAAAAATAGTGAGAGAAAGCATGGCATGATAGCCATATCAAGGTGCGCACTTTCAAGGAGAATGATCTAGTATTACTATATGACAGCAAGTTCGAAAAATTCCTTGGCAAGCTCCTAATGCATTAGTTGGGTCCCTATGTAGTCAAAGAAGTTATAGATGGAGGCATGCTCTAGCTTGCTAAGCTCAATGGATACCCCTTCCAGGGATGGGTAAATGGAAATCGCCTGAAGCTCTACATAGGTGGGTCAACCACTCGACTAACTGACCAAAGGACAGTCTCACTGCTCCAGCCAGTTGAAAGAGAGTGCAGGACGATAAAGCGGTCTGGAGGGAAGCTGCACGAACACCAAGGTGTGTGTGGATATGGTATGTCCCAAGGGTCGCAGTTGCATGGATAGGGATGTGCTGCTGCGTTGACAAGTAGAGAGGTGACCGTTGTTGTCACTATTCATGACAAGATGTCTGAGTTATGGCAAAAGGGAGCGAGTAGTAGGAAATTAAGAGACACGGTATGAACTGGATCTAGAATGATCTACTATAGGCTTAACATGAGGACACCGGAAAAGGCAGGCACCAACAAATTTGAATTTTGAAACACTTACAAATCATAGAGGGGCCTTCACTGAACAAGCTATGCTTCTGAGAATCTTAATTTGTTGTGCTTCCCCGCCGCTATGGAACTCTTCATTATCTATGCTCAAGGAGTAAGGCCGAGAGTGGTGATATGGCAAAAGATGTTGGGCGTTCTGAGAAATATGATGTGGACAGCTACAAGCACCACGCAGAAATCAACATCGAGAAGAGGGGGTGTGCCAGAAGTTTATAGACACAAAGCAGAACTGGGCCGGATGCCATCGCCTTACCCATGGGCTTGTCAGTGAACCATAAAGGCTAAAGGAAAAGCTATGAATATGGAGCCAATTGGTGGAATTGCCATTAACAAGTCGTCTCTGGTATATCTTGAAACCTGGGATCTCGTGGACAGTAACAATGGTCTTGCAAAATTGCAACACAAGCTACATTAGACAGTGCAAAGAGATGCTATGAACTTAGAAATTTGCTATGTTGGCACAAGGAGGTCCCATATGCGGCACCCTAGCTAGAGCTAAAATCCTATGCGTGGGTGTTTTGTGTTAACTGAGCAGAGTAGAATGAGCAGTATCAGTTGCGAGAATTGGTAGAAACGACGAAGCAAGAGCTGGAAGAAGCATTGCAGGAGACGAAGAAGGAGTAGTGGAATGAAGGATGTCACTCACGGGGAGGTGAACCGCGGAGCCTAGGCAGCACGTCTCGCCACACCAACGAGTGACTCGAGATAGGTCACAATGATTGTGTTGGGGGACCATTGGGTAGCGAAGGTCCTGCATAATAGTTTTGGGGCTTGGAGCCTATAAATTAGGATAAAAATATTGTAAAACCTCTGAAATATCTGAAGTACGAAATGTAATAGATCGAGTCAAAGGGTGGTCCACCCGAGAAGTAATATAGAAATAGGAAGTAAGTCGACTTGCCCATGGTCTGCGAACCATGGGAATGTATAAATAAAGAGAGGTTCTATGGGTAGAAGGTAGATTTTTTGGTATGTACTTTTTAATCTGGAACGTAATGGGGTTTTGAGGAGCAAAGTCTTGAAGCATATGTAAGTCTAATTCAAGGGTGTTGGTAGGTAGATAGAGGCTCTACATCTCTGTGCACAGAGGCCTAGTAGAGTCCATAGTTGTGTGCGCAGATCCCTATAGTTGAGTGCACATGATGGATTTGGATGTATTGGTGAAAGAATTGAATAAATATATTTTGATTATGAAATTCTGTGTTAAATTTGAATTATTGCGGATCTAGCTAATTTGGGATTAATATAACTATTTGATCTATGCACGTATGCTTATGGTATGAGTTTATGAAAATATGTATCTTTTCTAAGTGCACGAATTGATTATTTCTGTTAAATGTTTGCTTAAAGACCATAAAAAGTAGATCTAATCTATAATAACTCATTAAGTAATTAGTATTGAGGAATAGCCCTGTTTCGAATATGCGTAGAAGCAGAGAAGTGCGAGGCTACTGAACAGTGCGCGAAACCTACAGACCACATCAAGACATCCCAAGGGTGCAGAAACATGGTTCCAGCACCCTCCCTTACTACCTCGGGTGAGACTTCAGTCCGCGCTTCATGGGCTGTTCCCGAAAGGGCCGGTAGCTGTGGGATTTGTTTGGCTAAATAACTCTTTCAAACCTGGGTCAGGCCCATATAAGCCAGCATACTAGAATACATAAATCAATTGATGGAAAAGTGACAAGGGTTGAAAAATATATTTTAATTGAAAAATTTAAAACCGATATTATCAATTCTCTTTCCTCCCAATTAGATGTTTTTTAGACTAAATAGAATCAAGTTGAAGTTGAAAAGGAATTAGAAATATTATGCAACTATAGGAAGAAACATCCTCTATGAGAATTCATGTTTATTAAGATGGATATTTGTGGTGTTTGTGAGAAAGGCCATTAAAAAAACGTATTTCCCATCATTTGCAAGGCTAAAAGTTGTATTCAAAGAATTAGGTAAGGAAACAGAGTCAACCTATTTTATTGGATCTAAGATGCCATGGAAGACAAAACCAACAAGTGTGAATTCAAACCCATCATCATATTTTAATACTTGGACTAATATGTATAACTCTTAATAAGCTCCATAGAAAATACATTATCCCACAATCCCATGGAAGTTTCTTAGTCCTCCTCCAATTCAATGCCCTATACCATGGCCACAATGGCCTTTTTATTAGAGTCAAACATTCCCATGGCCCCAAGGATGGTGTGCAACCTCTTTTTTATGATATTTATATGTGCCAACATAGATTCCTGTACAACAAAAAATGGTACAATTCCCATCCAATACACCACCAAGTAGTCCTCCCCCGCGACCACAAGTACCCATGCAACCTAATCCAAATCCAAACAATAAGGTGGTGCAACAAGTTGAAGCTCCTATCTTCCCCATTTAGTACAATTCCCTAATTGAATGTAAAAATATACATTGGAGATCAGGCTAATTAGTAGATTCAAGAACTTCCCCTATTATTATAGAACATGAAGAAATAAACTCACCTCGAGAAGAGGTTTTAATTAAAAAATAATTAGAGGAACAACATGCTGAAACTATTATATTAGTCAACACTATTGTTCGTGATGAAACTATTGTAACAAACAATGTCATTGTTACTCTTGAAACTACTTTGAATCCATTGTATGCAAAGCCAAGACTGCCCCACAACCTGAATATAATTTCTTGAAGCATCTGAAAAATTTGTACGTTAGAATCCCATTATTGCAACCAATTAGGAATGTTATGATTTGTGTAAAACTTCAAGGAAATTTATGTTAAAAGAATGGTAGAAAAACTTGAGGCCCTCCCAACATTCATGAGGTAGGAAAGTTATCATAATTAATACATGATAAAACCTCACCTACAAAACATGGTGATCCTAGGAACCCAATAGTGACTATCCAGATCAGAAGGAAAACTATCCTGAATACAATGGATGATCTAGGCACTATAATAAATATAATGAATAGAGAAACAATCAAATTACTTAGAATTGCCTATATAAGGCCAACATCCACTATGCTTGAACTAGCTGATTGATCTAAAAAACAACTAGAAGGAATGCTAGATGATGTTGTTATTTCCAAAGCCTCCTAGGAGTATTTGATTGACTTCTTGGTGTTGCAACCAAAAAATCACTTAGGAGTGAATCCCTTAATTTTGGGATGACTATGGTTAGATATGGATGATGCATTCATTAGGTGTAGGTCAGCATTTATGACAATTTCTGATGGAAACACCACAAATAACCTTGTCCTCCGTCCTCCTACCATACTAAGCATGTAGTATGAAAACCCTTTATGGGATGAATTTGAACTAGAAGAAGATAGTGCTAAGCCACTCCTCACCATTGGTAAGGATTTTTAATTTAAGAATGAGATAGAGGATGATATTATTAGTAGTTTCATCAGTCATCCCTTAGTTGTGATACCCCCAAAATTTCAGCTCCTAAGCTCTACAATGAATGAATCTAATCAGGATAACCTTGTTGACAAATTAATTTCCACTATCTTAAAACCCAAGAGAATCCCAATTGAAATTAAGCCCATAGAAACCTTAAATGTCAGTTCAAATATATCTCCTTTAGAAAAAGAACAATTGATTCGACTATTGTAAGAGAATAAAGAATCTTTTGCATGGGACTACATGAATATGAAGGGTATCCCCCCGTATTTGTGTACCCACCTTATTTACATAAAAGATGATTGTAGCCTTGTTTACCAAACACAACACCAAATGAATCCATCCTTGAAACTAAGTTCATTTATATGATCTTTCATAGTTAGTGGATTTCCCCACTAGTCATTGTTCCTAAAAATAATGGTAAATAGGGAGCGTGTGTCGATTACAAAGAACTAAATAAAGCCACCCAAAAATACCACTTTCAATTACCTTTTATCGATCAGGTCCTCAAAAATTTATCAAGCAATAATTTTTTATCATTCCTTGATGGATTTAATGGGTACAATCAAATCCAAATCCAAGGCAAAATTTAAGGGCTAATATTTGTAGGTGGGCTAATTTTCCATGCTTTTTCTAAGAAAAAAAGATTTTCCAATTTCCATTTTTTTTCTAAAAATGCTTCACCATGTTCTATTGCATAATTTTTTTCCCTTAAAAATCACCAAAAATACAAAGAGATTGTATAAATATCATTAGAAATTGGAATATTTTTACAAAACTATATCCAAACATTTTATAATTTGCATGTTAGGGACTAGTAAGATTCACCAAGGTTTCTAAACTTTAAGATAATTTTCCATCGCTAAAATTTCCGTTGTTCAAATCCTCATGAGGACCAGGAAAATATAACTTTTACTTGCCCCTAGGGTATCTTTGCATACCAAGTACTTTCTTTTGGACTCTGTAATGACCCACCAATTTCCAACGAGTAATACTGGGAATATTTTCAGATTTTCTCAATGACTATGTTGAGGTTTAAATGGATGATGTTGTGCGATATGGTTATATTTTTAATAAGAAAATGATTAGTCTTAAGAAATAGTTGGAATATTGTAGACAATCTCATTTATTATTAAGCATGGAAAAATGACATATGATGATGAATGAAGGAGTTTTGCATGGTTATTATCTTTGTTCCACATGAATACAAGTTGACCTAGTGAAAATTTAGGAAATCTTAATCATTCCTCCTCCAGAATCATAGAAAGAAGCACATATATTCCTAGGGAATGAAGGTTATTATTGTAGTTTTATTGAATTTTTTTCTAAACTTGCAGCTCTCCTGTTTCTACTACTTTCAAAAGATAAGGAGTTTATATGGTCTAATAAGTGTCAAAGTGCCTCTTACAGTCTAGAAAACTATGTGTTTAAAGCTCATACCTTGCATTGACCCAATTGGACCTTACCATTTCATATTTATATAGATTCCTCCAACGATACTATTTGGGTTGTGTTGGGACAAAAATATGAATGGAAACCATGTTCCATCTACTACATCAACAAGAATTTGACTTAGGTTGTGCTAAACTATACGGTAACTTAAAAACAATTTCTTGTTGTTGTAAATGCTATTAATAAATTTTGGCACTATATTGTCAAATATCAAGTTTTTGTACATGCTGACCACTCTGCCATCAAATTCCTTTTAATAAATCTCTTACTAATGGTAGACTTACTAGGCAGTTTCTTTGTTACAAGAATTTGATATCAGTATTGTGGATAAAATTGGGAAGGATAATGTCAATGTAGAGTTCCTTTCTAGGCTCACCAACAATCATGATAATTTACCTATTGAGAAATCCTTTCAGAATGAGAATATTTTTGCAGTATCGATTCACTTGCATTGGTATGCAAATATTTTTAAGTATCTTATTGTAGGAAGGCTTATACACCACCTCTCTCCTAGGGAAAAGTAAAAGATTATGCGACAGAGTGCCTGATAATGTTGGGTAGAAAATTATCTTTTTTTCACTAAGCCAGACTATGTAATCTGATGTTGTGTAGGGGAAGATGAAGTCTATAATTTTTTAAGCACTTGTCACGATGAGCCTTGCGGTGGACACTTTGACGATAAAATAACAATATATAAAGTGCTTTGAATGAGCTATTTTTTGGCCTACATTGTTATAGGATTCAAAGAAATATGTACAGAGGTGTGATAGTTGCCAATGGATGGGCCAAGTGATCGAATAAGATGAAATTCTGTTGCAAACTCAGTTGGCTACCAAACCATTTAACAAGTGGGATGTTGACGTTTTTGGGATCTATTAATCCCCCACCTTGTTAGAAGTCCTACATTTTGGTTTGCACAAATTATGTCATCGAGTGGCTTAAGCCCAAAGAACTCACCAATGCTATCAAGCAAGTTGTTCCATATTTTTATTTTTAAGACATATTTGTTTGTTATGGAGTGTCGAGAGAGATAGTTGCATATGGAGGGCCACAATTCACTTCTAGGCTAATTCCAAATTTTGTTAAGAAGTTCAAAATTCACCACATAATTAACTCACCTTACCATCCACAAGCTAATGGGAAAGTGGAGAGAACAAACAAAGTCATTGAAGCTATCTTTACTAAGACATGGCTAGTCACCATCAACATTGGGCTGAGTGAATCCCATAGGTTCTTTTGGCCAATAGAACTACATGGAGGAAAACCACCGATTTCTCTCCATATGAGCTTATTTATGTTAAGAATCATATTTTTCATGTCAAATTGGAAGTTAAGAGACTCATGACCTCTCTAAAAGTGAATATGTATTTGACTAAAACACATAAAGTCCACTTGGACTAGCTCAATGAGTTGTATGAGATGCACTTTTCCACCATCCAATGGATTGAAATTATTCATCAACAAAGTTCCAAGTGGCATGATAGATTTATCAAAAGGTAGGTGTTTCAAAAAGGATATTGGGCACTACTGTATGACTAGATTCAAGGATTTCAAGGGGAAATTCACACCAAGTGGCTAGGTCCTTATGAGGTGGACACAATTTTTGATAATGGGGTTGTAAATATGAAAACCATAAATGGATCATACACTTTTTTCCAATGGAAACTATCTTAGGTTATATCATAAACTACTCTCTAAGGATACATTTTTTCCAATTGTCTCAAGTTCAGTTCTCGGGATTGTTGGGGAAGGGGAGAATCTTCCTACACCACCAACTGCATGATTTATTTATGATTTTTAACATAATACATATACTTATACATACACACACACATACATACATATATATGCATGTATTTATGTGTGTGTGTGTGTGTGTGTGTGTGTGTGTGTGTGTGTGTGTTTGTGTGCGTGTGTGTGTGTGTATTATGGACATTGCTTGGCAGAAACTCTTGGATCTTTTCTCTTGAACTACCGACCTAAAAAAACAAGATTCTTTGGAGGGAAGTAGGCTCAAATGGGATACCTCTTGACAATGGGTTGAAGAAAAGAGTTCCATATTATTATCCTAATTTTATCCAATCCCTCTGAAGAGTGCCTAGGTATATTAATTATATAAGGAGATGTGAGCCCAACTGGCTTGGCCTTAAACAATGGTTTCCTTTGATGCGGGTCCTTGTGGAAAAATATCAGCATTACTTCAAGATCATCCTATGGGATGCATAAATCTAGTGGCTGGAATTAATTATATTTGATGGTTATAAATTCATTGTGCATCATACTACAAATGCCTATGATTTCATAGAACCTTATCTACAACACTCCCACTCTAAGGAAGAGTCAAATTGATCAGTGGTATGCATCGTGACATGCATTTTCTTCAGTTGGGGGGATATATTGGGTTCAGGAATTGGCCTAACCTTATCACCTATTTTCCTATTTCATCCTTAAGAGCCACATCTTTTATATCTAATATCTTATATTTTGATTCAAGTATGCCAAATATTTATTTCACTCCAATCCACTAAGTTTTTCTTTCATTTGAAAGGATAACTAATATTTTGGGTGTTATCACTAAATGAGGTAATTTTTACACGATGATCTAGCTATCCCACGATGTTGTTGTGTTGGCTTGTTAGGGCCTAACCCAGGTTCAAAGTTAATTAGCCAAACAAATCCCTATACTACTGGCCCTTTCAGTAACAGTCTGCGGAGTGTGGATTGAGGTCTCACCCGAAGTAGTATGGGGGGGGGTTTCTAGAACCAGGTTTCCACATCCTTGAGATGTCTGAGGGGTTTATTTGGTTCAACTATGAGTACCTTCGTATAGGTTACTTCGCGCACTTCCCTGGCCTTCGCACCCTGATATGTTCGCCTTTGTGCAGCCCTTACCAAGGGCTATGAAGCTTTTGCGCTACTGGAGCAGCAACCTACACTATTTCCCTAAGTCACACCTGATATCTTTACTTATCTTCTTATCCCAGTTAGTTATCTTCGAATAAATGGGTGCATTATGTTATATTTACTTATTCAACATATTCATGTGAGTTTGCACAGTAAATAAACAATAAACTTGCAATTCATACCTAATAATACATAAAGTAGGGAAAGATACACAGAATATGGTAAAACTTCTCTTTTGTTACTACCTCCAACAGTTACAGACTCGACCTGCCCTGTGAACTCAGCTGCAGGGGTCCACGCACTCAGCTGCGGACTACTAGGCCTCTACGCACTCAATTGTAAAGCCTTCTCCTACTCTATGACCCAAAGACACGACTTACACTTTGACTCAATGCTTCATCATTTAATTAGAGCCATTCTTAGCTTAGATATTTTCTACACTTGGAGCCTCGCTCTATTTATACAATAACCGACATTACATTACAAAAAAAAGGGTGGACAACCCTATGACTCTATTATGACTTCACGCTCTGCGCCCATAAATCGCGGAGTCTTTACAATGGACTTAGTCAAAACTTGGGCTTTAAGCCCCAAAACATGCCTTAGGT
The DNA here is from genome assembly GCA_000404065.3 of Pinus taeda. Taxonomy (NCBI): domain Eukaryota; kingdom Viridiplantae; phylum Streptophyta; class Pinopsida; order Pinales; family Pinaceae; genus Pinus; species Pinus taeda. The sequence continues at coordinate 14,192 of APFE031478751.1, read as the reverse complement.
GGATTCCATTCCCAACAGGCCCCCAACACAAACATCGTGACTCACCCTCGAGTCACTCTGTTGGTGTGGAGATCTTCACACGAAGACCCTCCAACTCTGCTTGAATAGTTGCAAGGTTGGCAGTGCATTGAGTTGCTGCCTGCAGAATCTCTTGTACACATTGTTCCGAGACTATGGTGTCGAAATTGTTTCCCTGGATCCGTTCTTACGTCCCTTGCATTTGCGCGAGCTTGCCTTCAATTGTTACTAAAATGATGAAGGCCTCATCAATCCATGGTTGAACGTACACCTTCAAAACTACTTCTTTGTGTCATGCTGCATCCACTTGCTCTTTCAGCGCTTTGGCCTATTGCATTCACGTGAGCCTCTGAGTGAGGGCCACCATCTGTGCGGTCCCTTTGAAATTGTCATACTGCTATTGGAGCTCATGCACCTCTGACTCTAAGTGCTAGATGTTAGGGTCCTCTTGCAGATTGGTGAGGACCTCGAATGACTCTTCCAACATTCTGGTACAATCCCTTACTCGCTGCTGATCTCTTCCATCCCCGATGTAATAGCGCTGACGCGCTATTCTCTTACTTCTGGAGGGGAGGATGACACGCCTTCAATCGCAACTCTTCTATCTGAAGGTTCAACTCTAGCTGAACCTTGGCCATTTCTTTTCGCACCTCACGGACCCTTGCTGCTAATCAGTTGATGCGCGCCTCTGCTGGGATGGCTAGCTCAGGGACCATCTAGCAGGCTTCTTCCAGCACTTGCACCATCTACCTATTATATGACACAACCTCATCGCACTGCAAGGTCAACTGCTCCATGTTGATCTTCTACTCACTCATTACTTGCAACGCACGACTCTCCCTAGCCCACAGTTCTGTAGTGATACCATCCTACAGAACATAGAGCATCTCCCATGGGAGTGTAACCATGTTTATCTCGATGTCTTTCAAGATACTGACCATAGGCTTGTCAGCCTAATTTGCTGTAACCAGTCCCCCGTCTGGAAGCACTATTGTGCTGGTTTCCTGAGCGCGTAGAATTTCCTCGGCTGCAGCTATCCCTACTACGAGGCTGGTCGAAAGAGTACCAATTAGAGGAGTGCGCACTTGCAACTCCAGATTATGCACTCAGAGAGCCCCCAACACAATCTGATTCTCCTCCACAAAGTTCTAGAGGGCCTTAGTAGTGATGCCACACACCGTCTCGCCTATGTCGTGTGGATCCCCCTCAATAAGGGTGATTGGGTTGATAGACAATTTAGATGCTTTGACCTTTTTTTAATGCCCCATCCGCTCACTTGGGCGCTGGCGCTTTAGTTGTGTTGATGATGTTTGTGGGTCTGTGCTGCCCTCTTTTTCCTCTGTTTCCATCTCTTTCTCCTACTCCAGCGGAGGTGACTTCTGGCCCTCGCACGCCTTTTCTGCTGCCTTCTGTGCTGTTGCTACTATGGCCTTTTTCTGTCCTGCTAACTGTGCCATGTGTAGTTTGGCCTCCTCATTCTTCTTTTGCGCAACAGACTTTTCCACTGCGACGATGTCTGGAGTGCGCCATTGATCCAAAATGGATTTTGGATAGACTTCTAAGTCTGAGTGTTCCTCACGGAGGAAAATGAAAGTCCAAGGAAGTTCCTAGAAGCCCCATTGTAGAGATCTTTTCATTTTGAATCCACTGCAACTTGAATGGAAAAAAATGGACTTAGAATGTAGAAGATATCACCAAAAGAAGTTGCCCTTTGTTCTTTAGAAAAAGAGGCAAAATCCCCTAAAATGGGCAAAACAAAAAACCCTTATAAAGGGAAACTGCATTGGAGGAGGGCCAAAAAAGGACTTGATCAGAGAGGGGAAGCCATCCCCAATTTCCGATCCCCGACATATCAGGTCGGAGGCAGGCTGGTGCATATAATGTGAGGGAAGTACCTGGGTTGATGGGACATTGCAATCGCCGATCGACGGATCAGCATCAGTGATGGCATAAGACAAGGGATGGACCCCTGCGGCTATGCGATGAGTGATTGTGATACATCACATTGAAACATCATATCGCGACGATAAAAGGGGCGATAGTACATGCACATGTAATTTCCGGACCCGATGGGTTTTATAAACCTGGCATCATAATATTTGAGTTTCAGAAAAAGGGACTTTCCCATGTATAAGCGCGTTTCGACATAAAAACCAAAATACAAAGGAAAAAGGCCCCAAAGAAATACAACTAGACCCCAAGGGGAATTAACGACACAATATGTAAAATTTGAATTCCATAAGTGGGATTTCAGGCGGGCCTTAAGCGGTAAATGGTATTGGGCCAGCCTCGCCCAATCCCATACAGCGAACGACACGTGGCTGGCAGAGGAGAGAGGAAAACCACCTTTTTAGGCAGGTAAACTCCGTACCCTTAAGCCACTTGAGATCACATATCGACCGTTGGATCGAATATCCCATAGATCGATGGTGGGGCTTGCGATAGCGGCTAAAGGCGAACTGTTGGGTGTAGGAATTACACTTAAGCAAACTCCTCAACACTTAAATTGTCAACCCGGGGGATTTGTAAACTTAGAGACAAAGCACAAGAAATGCTAGAGATGGTATGAATATTTCTAATATAAATCCCTACTTTGTTTAAAGGAAAGATTGCAGAATCAAACTTAAAAAGAGAAAAGGCAACTTGAACCATCAAAATAATCTAAGACTGGAATAAGAAAAAATGCATTTGCAAAAGGGATTTAGAAATAAAGGGGCAATCACTCTAGCTAACTATTGTTTAACTACTGAATGTGTGTTTTTCTTTAGCAAAGACACTTAGTAGTCTCATTAGATGGGCCCTTTAAACTAGCTCCTTTAGAGATTTCCTTCTTGCACTAATCTGTCATGCACTATTGCAGTCTACTTGCACTAGTGCAGCAACAGAGATTTATGGAGAGGGTATAAATGGTGTCTTTATTAAAGGTGTTTTACTTCCTATAAGGGCTTGAACTTTTCTAGGTCCAAAGCACTCAGATCCTGTGGCAAGAACCAGTTCTTGCACCAGATCAGAGCATTTTGCACTTAGCATTTAATTCTTAAAATAAGTGCTTAGTTACTGCAAGTGCTATTATGTTGTGAAATCAAATTGCACAAATGAAAATGAATGTTTCTGATTTTGACAGAATGTAGGAATAAAGAAACAATCCATACATTTATCTTGTCATAAAGTGTTTAATGAAAGCAAGGAAAATTGCGGGAAGTAAACTAGAAAGGCTTGAAACATCAAACCAGCATGCACTGGTGCAGGTTCATTTCTCCTGCTTGGAACAAGCAGGGAAAACCAACCAAACAGAACTACAGAAAAGGAATAGCACACCAACGTGCACTGGTGCAGGTTTATTTCTCCTGCTTGGACCAGGTAGGAAAACCAATCTGAAATCAAGTGCAGGAAAAGGAAATTTAGCTACTTCACACAACGGATCCAATTTCACTCAAACATGAATGCATGTGCTTGAAATTAAATCACACCCGAAAACATAAACACAAATTACAAGAAACATGAAATAGGGTAAACATGTTGGGTTGGCTGGGCCCTGGCCAACCAGTGTGTTTCCCTTTCAAACGAAAATGTTGCTCAGTACTTTAATCAATTCATTAGCTTCAAACAAAAAAATGCAATTTATAAAACATGAGGCGGAGCTCCCTTTTTATTAATTCACTGAGGAAAATACATGTGTGAATACATTGTCCAGCCCAGATTTGGGTGTTAACAAAATACAACCCTGTTACCACCTCTCTGGCTGTATCTCTGCTCTATACAAAACTTCTATCAAAATTTGTCTCATCCTATTTACATTCTTCATTATATAGATCTTTGGCCGAAGGCAAAAAAGATCATTTAACCAATTACATAACCATATGCAGAATTTAGCTTCTCGGCCTTCAAAATTAGACAGTTAAACAAAATTGGTCGTAGCCAATCTCTAGTTGTTCATTCTTCATAAATTTGATCTTGGCTACCTTTGGATCGACCTTGTTGTCATGGGTGGATCTTGGCTGCCTTTCGATCTATCTTGTTGTTGTGGCTGAAGCTGCTCAAAATGAGGCGGTGATCAAGGAGGTTCGGATCTGCTGCAAGGATTTGTTATGCTGGCGCCTGTGCAAGATCCGATCTTTCACTAGGATCAGCGGTATGGAAAATTGTAGGGGCAAATTTTCGCCCTTGGGCTAAATTAAGGGGTTTTATATTTTTATTGGGCGAATATTTTGTATCATAGTACATTCTTACAAATCGCCTCAAATTTATTTTATGAAAAATTAGGTATGGAGGTTAGCCCACCTTATTTTAAGGGAGAGGGTAAAAAAATAAATTTAGCCCTTGAAATTAGGAGTTATAATCTTCCATTCACCCTCATTTTCAAGCAAATGTATTTATGATAGTTATAAATAAAAATAAAAATATAGTGGAGGTATGGTAAATAAATAAAATCTCTTTTTATACGTAATCCAAAGGTATGGTAAATAAATAAAACCTCTTTGTTATATTTAGTCCATAACTCTCTTTCTATTTAAGAAGGCTCAAAAATGAAGTTTCATTTAAGTGAATCCTATGGGCCAAATACCATATTTATAAAAGAGGTATGGTAAATTAATAAAAATATAAATAAACGAGAGGTATGGTAAATAAATAAAACATTTTTTTTATATTTACTCCATATGTCACCTTATATTTATGAGCATGCAAGCGTGTAAATAAATAAAAATATAAATAAAGTGGAGGTATGGTAAATAAATAAAAATATAAATAAACTATAGGTATGGTAAATAATAAAACCTTTTTCTATATTTAGTCCATAACCGTCTTTCTATTTAAGAAGGCTCAAGAAAGAAGTTTTATTTAATTGAATTCTATGGGCCAAATACCATATTTATAAAAGAGGTATGGTAAATTAATAAAAATATAAATAAACGAGAGGTACGGTAAATAAATAAAACATTTTTTATATTTACTCCATAAGCCAGGTGAAGCCTATGGGCTAAATTATTATTAATACCATGCAAAAAAGCATTATTAACTCTAATATTAGTATTAATAAAAATAAATATGGCACATGGTATTGACCCATGGTATTCACATGGAATGCAACCTATTTACAGGGGGGAATTAAACTAGCATAGATCCATCTTTACTCTCGATCAAATATCCTGATATGCAAACTAACATAGAGTAAAAAAATATTTGATCCCTATTGGGGCTTTGTAGATCAAGAGTAAAAATGGATGTTGTAATTTAATGTCACTTAAACGTTTTATGGATGAGGGAAAATTTTAAGAACCACCATAAATTTATATAAATTTCCATCTTAATTCTGGGTCTACCAAGTGCTACGAGGGATAAATAGATTTTATCCCTCTAAGAGTGGTAGATGTGGAGTTAAGATGGATATAAGTTTTTTTGATTTAACAAAAAAAAATTCAAAACAATGAAATCTTAACTCTTTCCGCATCACCCTCGGAGAAGAGAGATAGTCGTTGCCAATATTTCCCACCATTTTTCAAACATTCTCAATATGATATCTTCATGAAAAAGTTAAGGTACTGATTTTCGATTAGTTGTTTGAAAAATATGCCAGTTTGTACAACCTTTCATCTTCTCTACTATTCTTAGTTTTTCGTAATGATCTATAGGGGTTGGGTCACTGCACCATACTGTCATAAAAGGCAGAGATTGTGCACCAAAAAGGAAATTAATCCACATGAATGGTATGAAGGTAGTGAATTATGCTAATAAGAAGTTTAGATTGGGAGAGACGTAATTAAATTTTATTATTTAATTGAAGATTTCCAATTAAAATAATAATAAATATACATTTATATATTGATTGGAAGGCTTCTAACAATGGTCACTTCTTTCCATTAGATCCCCTTCAGGCCTTTGGGATACCTACTACTTCATTATATTATATAGTTGGGGCTTGCTATTTGTTGGCGTGTTGGGGTAAACAAACTTGATGTGTTTTTATTTATCACGCAGTTGGAGTCTATGGAATAAGAAAGAAATTTTATAGTTTGGCAAAAGTGGTAGAGAAAACATTAATCTCTCCTACCATTACAGACATGCCACTAAAACTTGCAATATTGTTTGTAGGCAGTGAAAATTATGTTTCTTTTTTCCAAACATGTATGTTAGTATATTACAGTTTAATTATTATCATATATGTTTTATTATTATCATATATGGTTTGATACTTTAACAAAACATTCGCGAAGACTTCACAATGTTTTATTATTCAGTGAAATATTTTCCAATATCTTACAAGATTTTATAATTCAGTGAAAGATTCGCCAAATATCTATATCTATATCTTTCTATATCTTACTATATCTATATCTATTCTATATAATCTATATCTATATCTATATATATATTATATAATATATTATATATATATATAAGTGATAAAATCGCCTCCCATTTTTTCTATGTATCATGGGGATTCGCCCATTTATTATATATATACATTTATGGTGGTTCTTAAAATTTTCCCTCATCGGCAGTCACGGTAAGTACTTGAATACCAAATAAACATTGGAGATATCGATAAGTTACAAAGAGTGATTATAAGCAAGAAATCATGTAATAAATAACTAATTAATGCTAAGTTGAATTAAAAATATGAAAAATAAAGTGCATACGAAATATGTCACCGTTCTTGGACTAGTGCAAGATGAGGGTGTATAAGAGAGGTAAAACAACAGTAAATGGTTATGATTTAGGAAGGGGAAAATGGAAAAAAGAGAGCAAATTAGGGGGCTAACATCCTCCCATCCCTAAATTGTTGTGTGTCCTCACACAGCTCTTTACCTTTGTAAAGAAACTTAAAAAATTTGAGCATTCCAACTCAATCCTGCTCTGGCATACTGTCATCAGCTTGTAATGTTTCAAACTTCTTCTTTCTGATGTTCTTTAGTTTCCTTGTCACCTTTTTAAGTCACTTGAAAATTTGCACAGCGCGGTACTTCCAGACTTTAACTTCTCTTTTTTGTTTCTGGATCTCCACCGTCAATTCCCCTCTACTCTGTTCTTTATCCTCCTATGCTTTAGCTACAAGCTTTTCTAAGTTCTGCACTTGAAACTCTAGTTCAACTACCCGAGCAGCAGGAGTTACCAAATATTTTTGTTTTTCTGTTTCGGCAGGGGTTGTGTCTTCCTTAGGGACCTCAATATCCCTCATGGTTACATCAGGAAATTCTTCTTCCTCTGGTCCCTCTTCTTCTAGTTCTTCCTCCTCTTGCTCTTCTTCTTCTAGTTCTTCTTCTCCTACCTCTCCTTCTTCTGCTTCTTCTTCTGTGGGTTCTTCTTTTGCTTCTTTTTCTTCGGGTTCTGCCTCTTCTTTTTCGGATTCTTCTCCTCCTGGTTCTTCTTCTTCTGCTTCTTCATCTTCTGGTTCTTCTCCTCCTGCTTCTTCTTCTTCTGCCTCTTCTTTTTCGGGTTCAGCCTCTTCTTCTTCGGATTCTTCTCCTCGTACTGGTGCTCCTTCTTGTACTGGTGTAGGAGGGGATCCAACACCCTATGGGGATTGTGGTTCTTTTCCTACATCAAATACCTTATTCTTTTTCTGGGGCTTTTTAATGAAATCAGCCAACAGAGCATCATCTTCGACCTCTGCAAATTTTGTTGCATCCGCAAGGACTGATAGGTTGTCATTTTCGGGGATCTGTGCCTGTATTGGTGGCGTAGAAGGAGTATCTTCAATAGGTGCACTAGCTACCTTCTTAGTTGAAGATGGAGCCTTTTCTTCTGTTGATTTTTCCGATCGTTTCCTTTTTGCACTAGTGCAAGAAGGACTCCCTTTTTCATTTTTACTCGAGCCCTTGCTTGTGCTAGTGGGGTCCTCTGTCTCCTTTCCAGAAGCTATCTCTTTATGCAGATGTTTTAACAACGCCTCCCATGTCATGCCTTTAACTTCTAGTTGTTTCAGGACTAGAATTTTTATCAGGCTGTGGTGATATAGCTTCGTGTCAGCCTAGTCTGCCAATTCATGCCTGCACACCTTTGGCCATTTTTTCCAAGCTCTTAAGAAAAAAATATGGGAAATTCATCCTCCACTGGACGTGTCAACCGACTTCGAAATGCTGCAACATCCTAAAATGATATACCAAAGTGCGGGTGTATCTTCCCTCACAGGTCACAATCTTCTATAGGATGAAAAGGAGGTCTTTCCACTGTCCTAGTAGGGCACTGCGCGGAAATCCTACCTTCCAGTCTACCTCTATCGTCTTGTCGACAACAAAACGCTTCCATCATTTCCTTTCTAGATTCTGAATTTTAAACCACTACTCACCAATATTTTCCAAGCTTGTCGTTGCTGCTATAAATTCTTCTATGTCTTTAAATTTGAGAGGCCTAATTTTCACTCGGTCGTTTCTAAAACTTCTGGCAAACTGTAAAGCCACTTCTTTATCGTTCCCATCAAACTTCTGCAAGAACTGGAGAAAACCTGAGTCTCACAATAGTGCAAGACTATTGCGATACTTGACGGTTTGTTCTACCCTACTGGGAGATGAGGGTTCGTTCCGAATAGGAGGAATTGTTGCTTAACAACTATTAACAGTCAAGAATTTTAAATGTAACACCGGGAGAATCAGTTCTTATAAATAGGGATCCAATTTTCCACCATCCTTTCCATCTTATCGCCAGTTCATTTTCCGTAGATGCATGACATCTTTGAGGTCAGGCCGGATTGGTAATTACGACGATGTTTTAATGACTAGGTGGGGTAATAATTATGAGTGAAGGACATCTAGGATTATGGCGGAAAGGGGAAATTATTTCCAAGCAAGGGTTAAACACTTCTGCATTCCTTCATAAGTCAAAAAAGAACTTAGCATTCATTAAAAAATGATCATGATTTCTAACTTAAAAACACCTTGTACTTTAAATAATTTTCTCCTAGTTAGTATGATAGCACAAGTACTCGTTGGCTAAGTGAAAGGACTTCATATAAATTTTCATGATGACCACTTTCCTATGATGTATGCCATGAAAAGAATAACTTGTACTATGTTTTTGACAAGGTGCATGATTTCACTGATCTGTTTGCATCGCTTAAATTATGCCAGTCTGATGGTACCATTATGGTTGCTTCATCATATAGGACAACATGCTTGCACTAGTGCAAGCATAATATCTAAAAATATGGAATTTAAATAAAACATAGGTTGGACTTCCACATGACTTCATCAACTTATATTGGAAATTTTCTTCGCCCTTTCTTGATGCTTCAGAGCATATCATTTTTCTCTTTGTGCACGAGATCCTGCAATGAATTCATGAGGGAATAAAGAAGTGGGAAAAGGGAAATTTCAGAATGGGAAGGAATTCTGTTACAAGGGTTCCAGGAATAGTACCAAAAGAGGGAATAAACAGAAGTGGGATAGGAAAAAATTCAAGGGTAAAGTGGGATTTGTTTGGTCAATTTAGTGATGTCTAAATTGCAACTTTTAAATGTCAACTCGGGGCTCGTAAGCTGATGAAGTGAGGTGTATCGTATGTACTTAGGCAACTATTTCTTAAGCTTTTGTCGTTTTTAACTTTTTTAGGTTTATTTTCAAGTATATCTCTCCTAATGTGATGTGACAAAATAAAGTGAGTGAAGTGTGTGAGATTGTGATGTGCTTTTTACAACTTAAAAGTACTCTGCAAGGAAGCTTGAAATGAAATCAATGCTTAAAGGAAAGTAAAGGCATCAAATAAAAGACTAATGACATTGGCCCAGTGCCTCTGCTGCTACAAGGAAATGAAAACGAAATCTATGACAAATAACAACTAAGAAATGTGAACTAAAGTAAATCTACTTAAAGGAAAGACTAGTCACAAATACTTTAACTTCTTCTTAACCGCTTGCCTTTCAACTGAATGTATCACGTGATAAACAATTAAAAACAAGTCAAGCAATTGTGAGTTTCTGAACAACTAAACCAAGCTGCATTAAGTGATGTTTTGGTCCTCAATAAAGATATTAAGTTATAAAGAAGAGACCATCAATAGATAAACAACTTGATATCTACAAGCACATATGAAAATTGACTAAATGATAATGATGAAATAAAGGCTGCAAAACAAAGAAGGTCAGCAACATAGACAAGATGATCACACATGTCACTATTTGTGCAAAAGAAAAGCATGAAACTGTCCCGGGCACATCTAAGAAACTTGCATAATGCACTGATCAGTCATGAAGAAGTACATAAATGTAAACAAGCAGAAATTGAAATGTATGAACAGCTATTAAAACGCAGCAATTAAAGGCATTATATACATGAAATAAGAAAATGAAATGCGAGAAATTAAAAACACTGTACCGACCTTTAGTAAATAGGGGCCCTCTGCCTACTCCAGCCATTTCAAAGATCAATCACACGCGTAAATGGAATAGTAGTCTTCTCATGTATTATGCATAAAATAGGAAGATACAGTGGGAGTTCAAAAGTACAAAAACAGCAGCTAACAACTAACTTGTCCAGCGTTCAAAGACGCTTTATTTATAATTGCAGAAAGCGAACTAACTTAACGAAATCTAAGTAATTCAAACAACTGAATAGAAACACGTAGTCCTGCTACGTCCTCGGATCTAGGCAACGGTCATTGTGGGCATTCAATCCACTGTTGGATTATGTTTCCCACTACCTTCATAACTGAGGACGATGCCACCTGTTCTTCACGTGCTCTAAAACAGAACACGCAGAGCTGTGCCACAGCCAATGATCTCTGTTTGACCAAAGTTGCCTCCTCGTTGACCACGGGCTTGGATGACTGGTTTGGATGATCTGGAGGGACACACACCATGTCCTTGGTTCCACGAACTTTCCCATGTGGCTCTTCTTCCCGGAGCACACCTGGAACATAGCGTTTAATAAAACAGCTGCGGAATCCGGGGTTGGCTGCGGAAACCGGGATCAGCTGCGAAAAACCCTGTATGAGCTGCGGAAACGCAGCACCTTGAACCAAAATTCTAAACCAAACACAGTCATTAGCATAATTAGAAAACCATGTAAAAAGTCCTAAAATACAACGATTTGAGCAAATCGATGGAGGGAATGAGTGGCAAAATAGGGAAATGAATAGGAAAAAGAGGCTGGGAGGATGTGTAAAGAAGTGTAGGTTTGAGGCTCAACATACCCCCACTGTGAAGGTGTTGCATGTCCTCATGCAACTAAAACTTTATCATTGCTTTTAATCCATGTGCTCAGATGCTTCTGCCAAAACATCTAGCCTTCTTCTCTTTCTCCTTGTTGCCAAAATTGCCCTTGGTTTCTTGACTAAACATCTGAACCTCAAATTGATTAATTCCCTGCTGAGCTTCTTACATTTCCCTTTCAATTTTCTGTTCTTCTTCTACCAAAGTCCCAAGTGAAGCATTGTATTGTCATGGACCATTTTGTCCACTTTGCTTTGTTTTTTCAATGCTTCATTTTCTTGTTTAATATGTCGGTTTAGGACTTCCAATTTAAACACCTCCTGTTTTAAAGATTTGACCTGTTCATCAAGAGGCACTATAGTGCTTGGACCAGCAACTGATTTCTCCAAGGCCTCCAAATAATCATATAACTCCTGCTGGTCAGGGTCAATCTCAGATGTCCTTCTTGGGCTATGTTCAAAATTAATTTCTGTTTGAGGTTCTGTTTGAAAGGGACTCTCCTCACATGGAGGAGTGGACTCAAGGCCAAGCTGAGCTGGAGTCCTTTCAGGTGTAGCTTCTCCCAAATCAATGAAATGTGACAGTTTTTCTATAGTCACACTCATCTTTCCCTTCAGCTTACTGCTTCTCCTCACTTGTACATTAGTGCTCTTTTGCTGGGCACTCTGTTTTTCTTTCTGTTTCCTCTTTAAGAGGGCAGTTGATCCAGGTGGATATTGATGGCCACCTGCCAAGTCCACCTGGACCCCCACCATTGTCTTTCTCAACATTTTCAGTTTCCTTAAATGTAGCACAACTTACTATTTTTAGCAGTTTTTCGGGTCCTGAACTTCCGAAGCCGTTTTGAGGCCCTAAACGACGTTTTTTGGGGAATCCATGGGCAACATGGGTCCATGCAATGGACCGATGTTTCCTATTCCAAAAATGATAGTGCTCGAATAGATCTTTCTAATGAGCTATTGTACGCGTCAAATGGAGATCATATGCTAAAGTTACGACCCCGAGAAGTTGATGTACCAA
>APFE031478724.1:0-26110 GCA_000404065.3 Pinus taeda | reverse complement strand
GTTTGGACCTATGTCAGTTCCATCAGTGGATATATGTCCATAGGAATAAATCTGATGTCTTTGACAATTTTTATGATTTTAAAGCTTTAGTGGAAAATCAAACAGAGAAGAAGATGTAGGTGTTGAGGACAGATAATGGTGGAGAGTTTTTCAAGAAGGAATTTGAAGAGTTCTGTAATAAGTGTGGTATAGAATGACAAAGGACTACTCCATACAAACGTAAAAAAAATGGAATTTCAGAAAGGATGAATAGGATGTTGATGGAATAGGAAAGAAGCATGCTCAGTGGTGCCATGTTTGGACAATACTTTTGGTCAGAGGTAGTGTAGACTACACGTTACCTGGTTAACAAATCACCTTCATCAGCGTTGGAGGATAAGACTCCATATGAGGTATGGACTAGTAAGAAACTGTCTCTTTCACAGATGAGATTATTTTTCTCTAATGCATATCTACATGTTCCAAAGGAGAAAAGAACCAATTTGGATAGTAAACTTGAGAAGTGCATCTATTTTAGGTATAAGGATGGTTTAAAAGGTTGTAAGTTTTTGAATCTAGAAACAAGGAAGGTTGAGTATAGCCAAGATGTGGTCTTTAGAGAGGTGAAATATGTTATTAAAATGAAATCCTACAGAAGGAACTTGAGAAAATAAAGTTTACCTAAATGTGGAAGAATCATACTCTACAAAAGAATAAGAATCAGAAGAGGAAGAGCCAAAAACTCTAGCATTGATAAGAACAGTTCCAGAGTGAAGGTAGTTAGAAAGGTACAATCCATCTTATTTTTGTTCGATTTTCACTTTATCTATTACTGATGATGATCCCTGAATTATTGAGGAGGCAGTAGATTGAGAGGATGGAAAAGTTTGGAAAGAGCCCATGGTTGATGAAATGGTATCTTTGGACAAAAATGAGGCTTGGAATCCAGTGGAGTTGCCTGCTGGAAGGAAACCCATTGGAAGAAAATGGGTGTTTAAGAAGGAGATGAATGCAGAAAGCAAGGTGGAGAAACACAAAGCTCGTTTGGTATAAAAATGTTATTCCCACGTACCGAGAATTGATTTGGTGATATTTTTATGATGTTTCCAAGTCAGCTTCTATTAGATTACTTTTAGATAGAGGAGGAATGACATGTTACAGGGTTCACAAAACTCTATAACAGGTCATTCCTCCTCTATCTAAAACTATCCTCACTTGTATGGATTCATTATTAGATTACTTTTATCTATTCTTGCTGCATTTGATTTTTTGGTAGAATAGATGGATGTCAAGAAAACATATCTTCACAGGGATCTAGAAGAAGATGTCTACATGAAACAACTTGAAGGCTTTGCGGTGAAGGGTAAGAAACAACTAGTATGTAGGTTAAAAAGGTATTTTTATGGGTAAAACAGTCACCAAGGATGTGGTATAAAAAATTTGATACATATATATGGGGACTTGGATTCACTAGAAGCAGGGCAGATCATTATGTGTATTTTAAATTTATTGGTGATTGTTTTATTTATTGGGTATGGTATGTGGATGATACGTTGCTAATTGGAAATGACAAATAAATTATCCAAGATTTGAAGATTCGATATTCCTTGAAATTCGACATGAAGGACCTTGGTGTTGCATAATATATTTGGGAATGGAAATTAAATAAGATTGGGCAAAGAGGAAGTTTTGGTTGAAGTGAAGGAAGTATGTTGAGACAATACTGCAGAGGTTTAATATGTATCATAGTAAACCAATGAAGGTTCATATTCTTGTAGGTGTAAAGTTATTTGCTGAATAGTGTCCCAAGACACAAGAAGAGGAAGAGGACATGTCCCATGTTCCATATGCAAGTGCAGTTGATAGCCTAATGTATGCAATGGTGTGTGCTTGAATAGACATTACACATGAAATGGGAGTATTGGGAAGGTTTATGTAAAAACTAGAGAAGAAGCATTGGACAATAGTGAAATGGGATCCCAGATATTTGCATGGCACTAGTGATTATGGTTCGTGGTACCAAGTAAGACTAGGATTGGACACAATTTTGGATGCCCATGGCTTTGTTGATACAGACTGGGCTGGACATCTGGATCAAAGAATATCTACAAGTGGGTATGTATTTAAACTATTTGGAGGAGTAGTGAGTTGGATGAGCAAGATACATTTTATAGTGGTAGTTTCAACTATAGAGGAAAATACATGGCAACCACTAATGCAAGAAAGGAAGCAGTTTGGTTGCAGAGATTATGTTAAAGTATGGGGTTAGTACAATGAGCTATAAGGTTTATCATTTAAATCCAAAGCATATTGATGTTCAGTATCACTTTGTGAGGGATATGGTTGATGACAAAAAGGTGTTGCTAGTAAAGGTGGACAGTTTGAATAATTTTGCAGATGCAATGACAAAGTCTATGAGTAGTGAGAAATTTTATTGGTGTAGAGAAACAATTTGCATTCCAAGGTTGGACCAATGACTAATATCTCCTATGAGCCCCTATGAGGAAAAGAAAACAACAAGTTGGAGAATGTTGGGTGTGTGTTATATTATTTCCACAACTAATCTCACATGTGGAGGGTCCATAGGAGGGGCGATATTACCTCATGTTCGTTGCATTGGGTGTAGCAGGGGGGTCCTAGAGGGGTTGGTAACCCCACCCATCACGGGCTTTACAAGGGGGCAGTAGCCCCCTGCATGTGGTCTAGGGAAGTTCCCAAGGAACATTTTTTAGACCCAAACATGGTGGGTGAATCTACCCATGGTTTTCTTTATTAGTTTTTCACATGGTTTTGGGCATCTTGGTTTTCTTCCCAAAGTATTTTGTAGATCCGATCAAGGGAACTATGGTTATGTTCTAATCGAGGGTTAATGGATTAGGGTTTATGAATGCCTGGACATGTATATATATGTATTGTAACATTGAAAGGAACATAATTAAAAAATCAATATTGTCGTCCAAATTTTGTGATCCATGGAAAAATCTATGTTTACTTGTTTTGTGTTCTCACCGTTGTATATTTTTTGTTTTAATAGTTTGTTTGCAAGTAATTATTGTATAAGGTCTAAACCTGCAAAAGTGTAATATAATTATTGTATTCTTATTAATTTTAAGATGTAAGGTTCATAACATTTGGTATTAGAGCACATGAACCTAGGGTTTTTTTTCTTCAAATTGGTTATCATGTGATTTTCACTATAACTTATTTTCTTAGATATTTTAGATTGTGAAAATTTCAAGACATTGAGAAGAAATATTGACTGAAAATATAGTTAAAATTAAGTATTTTAGTTCTCTATTCTAGATGGGATATACTCTATTTAAGTTAGATGTTGTGATAAGTTTTGGAATTTGTTTCCAATGAGCCATCTTAGTATTTTCACTATATTTATTTTCTAGGATGTTTCAAATAGTGAAACTTGATGAAAATTGAGAAGACATGTCAAGGTATGTTAGGTAAAAGTTTCAAAACTATTTTTAAGGAATTGTACATGTGGTAAACTATATACGTTTTCTCTTCAGAAGAGGCCAGAAATCCAAAAGTTTTGAGAAAGTTACCATAAGTTTAGCTTGGCACATAAAATTATTCTTGGACCTATGGAATTGTAGAGAAAATATATTTTTCTCTTATAGACAAAAATTTTAGTTTCATAAGGGTTCAAATGTTAGATATATATCGAGAAAAGAATCAACCACTTAAATATTCTCCAAATTAAGCTTCTAAAGGTACATAACTTATAGGTATCATAAATTTTGATTAGAAGAACCATTTTTATTTGGTGACTAAAAGTTGCAATAAAGAGGATTACTGTCATTTTTCATCCAAAGAAAGCTACTACACTAATTAAACCTCCCGGTGGCTCATAAACGACACATGAATAAATAGAAGATATATTTTATCGAGTAACCATGTTGGAAGATCAATTGTCATAAATTCAAGGATTAGAAAATAACACCAAACCAAAGATGGGGGAAGTAGCTGAGTAAATACAAAATATTCAAGGAAGAAATAGAAAAATCGATGAATTAAAATAAGGAAGAAAAAAATTACAATATTAAAAAAATCTCTTTAAGAGGGAAATGGAGATCCAAGGAAATCATGAAGATGAGGAGTAGTAAAGTGTTGATACTTAATCACATATTGGGATTATTCTATTACAATTGGAGAGCATAAATATTGAATTGTAGAACCATTATGTTGTTTTTTCATTCCAAGATCCTCATTATCAAGGCTTCACTTCAATACCAAGGAACTACTATATTTTGAAGATACATATGAGGAATTTTGATAGTAAGTATCATATAACATGGATATTCCATATGGAGGAATACTTCTATCTACACCAAGTGGCAACATTGCCAAAGGTAAATAGTGTAGCCATGTTTTTAGAAAAATATCAACATGTATGGTATTAATGGATTTGTGAAAGAAAAAAGAAATCTATTATATATTGGTAAATTTTTACAAAGGAATTTATATCACATTATGGGGATATTATGAGAAATACAATATTTAATAAATTGGTAAAACGTTGACAAAAATGTCTACTTACAAAGAATATTCAATAATTCCAAAAGTTAAGTCTTAGGGTAGAAAAATTTCAGGTGATAATTTGTTAAACCTATTTATGGGAACTTTAAAGGAAATATTTGAAGACAAGGTGCATCTCTTTAAAGGCTAAATCTCTATAAAATTCTTTAAAATCTAGCAAGGAAAGTTGAAAATAAAAATATGCCAACTAGAAAATTTGTTATTAATAACTATAAAGAAAATCATTCTCTCTCTCCTAAACTAACAAGGTTGAACCTTAGAAAATGGATTAAAGAAAATAAAACGATGATGTTTCAAATTTGATAGAGAGTACGGGGAATAGATGCACTAATAAGAATTTTTTCTGCATAGAAAGTCAAGATGAAGAAGTGGAACCATCAAAATATCTAGAACTAGAAGAGGTTGCTCTAGCAATATCTTGTCATGAATTAACTAGCATTAATATTCACAAAGTAATCCAAGTGGATATTGGTGGCTGCTCACCTACTCCACTAGGACCCCCAAGACAATTTCCTTTAAGTTTTCTAATTTATAGCAGAATTTACTATTTTTGACAATCTTTTGGGTCTGGAACTTTCAGACCATTTTGAGGCCCTGAATGATAGTTTTTTTTTGGAAAATAGGAAAACCCATATTTTGCAATAGGGGTTTATAGTTGAAATTTGTGGTCCTTGGATATATATTTTAAACAAGGTATATTAAGCATCAAACGAAGAACACATGCCAGAGTTATGAACCTAGGAAGTTGATGTTCCAAACAACCCAACAGGACCCACAAACTTTTAGTGCTTCATCTTTTAGGGTTATGATTTTGGATGTTTAGGGTTTTCAATTATTTCTTGATCATGAAAAACGATGCAATACTCATTGTAACATAGTTTAGAATCGATTTAGTCATCACATTTCTTCTCAAAGATAATTTACCATCGCCCGAGCTAGTTGTTTCTCTTATGTATATACACAATCTTCAACAGTCATTATTTATGGATCGAAGCTATGTTTCACTACATCTATGTGTTTTGGTTTGGATTTGCATTTAATTTCATTCCTTCATAAATGTGGATCATAAACCCTCGCGATATAAGGATATAACAAAAATAAAAAGGTAATAGTATTTATTAACTCAATTGGTACCCATAACTTTATCAATTACAAATTCAAAAAGCTTATTAATTGCTTTATATATCCAACACCAAAATTTTGAGTAATTATTGTAGATCTATGTACTATAAATTATTTAGGGAATTTCTGAAGTATTTAGTTTAATGTGGGGGAGTATATATTGGATAATCCTATGATTGAAATCCAAATGGGTGGTGTTGATGTTGTATTAAGGGTCTAATGGTTATAACCATTAGGAATAATGGCCTTTAATTTCAATATATTTTCATCAATTTTTACTTAGAAGGAAAATAAACTGACCTTGGAGTGATCCAAGGGAAACCTAGTAAAGTGATAAGCTCTAATAGCATGAAAAATTTTCTAAAATGGGGACACCAAAGTGTAATTGCACAATTTTTTTCAATAGATTTTTAAACATATATATCCTCTAATACGATGGATCTCTAAAAATTTATCAACAATGGTTCAAAGGTATTTGCAGATATCCCTAAGAGTCTTCCATGTACTCAAGATTATGACCACGTTATTTATTTGAAACCTGGAGATGCACCACCTAACATTAGGCCTTACAATATACATATGCATAGAAGAGTGATATTGAGATGTTTTTTCAAGAAAAGTTAAGGGATGCCATCATTCAATCTATTCAAAGTGATTTATCTTCACCAATGGCAGTTCTTATCAAAAATCATGATTCATGGTATATGTGTCTAGATTAGAGATAACTCAAAAAAATTAGAATCAAAGATTTATTTCCTATTAGAGTCATTGATAATTCTCTTTCTTTGTTACGTAATGTGAGTCATGATATGACTGGGATGCCTAACCTATGCCTTATGTAACCATAAACCAAGGGAATCTAAGCCATCAAAATCACCCAAGGATTGCACATGGTCTTAGCCACACCAACCCTTAAAATGGCTCTATTTTTTCCCATGGGATTTCAAACCAGTGACCTTTCCACCATAGAGTGCCTCAACAAAACACCCTTTCACCATATATTATATCCCCCATGGGAAATCATTGATGAATTAAATGGATTAATTTTCTTTACTAATTTGGATCTCAATCTTAGATATCATCAAATCAAAATGATGTAAGAAGACATTCCCAAAAAAACCTTTTGAACACATGAAGGTCACTGTGAGATTTTGGTTATGGAATTTGGAATTATATATTCACCTTCAACATTCCAAATCTTGATGAATTCGATTTTCAAGCCCAACCTTAGAAATTTTGTGTTTATTTTTTAATCACATACTAATCTACAAAAAAGCTTGGGAAGGTCTTGTATAACATGCTGACATGGTATTAACACTATTGAAAAAGAAACAAATATATGTAAATCCTTCCAAGTGTGCCTTTGGGATTCAAGAAATGGAATATTTGTGTTAGGTCCATATATTACTAGTGTAACCCCTTATTGTTATTAGTGAAACCCCCTTATTATATTGGTATTCCCATGTAGTCGCCATATTGTTAATATTGTGCTCCATACAATCCCATTATTGCTATTGTTGCGCCCTTACATTATTATTGTTATGTCATCTTTGATTACATTATGATGCCTTAGATTCCCATATATATAAAGGAGGTCTTTTCATTTGTATCATCTAAGAATTATTCTTCTGTGTAATGTAAAGGAGGTTGTGCCCTCGAAGAGGATGAATTCTAAGGCATTTATATTTCTTTTCTATCTTTTTGTGAGCTAGTTTCATAACATTTTGTATCAGAGCTTTTGATTCTAGGCTTTCGCTGCTCTAAATAGGTCATAGTGGCATTTTCAATATAACGTTTTTCTATGAAGTTTAAGAAGCTAAAAAAAACCCATTTGATCTTAAATCATTCTGAACCTTGGATCCGAATTTTGGATCTTGTCTCGCTATATTTTTGAAGATATGATATGAGGAAATTAGTGCTTTTGCAAGCTCAATAATTCCATCTCAAGCCATCCATCATGGAATTTTTGGTATATTTTGTTGTCTATGAAAGTTTAGACTAAGAAATTAAAACTAGTTTGAGCTAAAATCATGGAGAAGCTCAAGCCCGAACTTTAGATGTTCTTTCGCTATATATTTTGACATACAGTCCAAGACATTTAAGGTTTTTGCAGACTCCCGAATTACATCTCAAATAGGTGACCGAGGGAAAATCATTATAAGTTTCTCTCTGAGCATCAAATTGAAATTTCGTAAGAATCTATAGAAAGAGGACAGACTGTACTTTTCTATGTATTGTTTTTAGGTCTGAAGGTCGAAACACTAACATGTGGAACTTTGTATAGGTTTGCTCTACTGAAACAGTATATAAGAAGTTCATCTTGGGATATTGGGCATAACTCTTTCTTGGAGAAGCCACTTTCAATTAGACTACTGGGATTGCAAAGAGGACACAGAGGGCTACTATAAGCCGTAATTTCAAACCTTGAATATCTGGAATTACAAAGTTACAGACTTTCCAAGATCAATCTCCTAAAATCATGAAAAAGGCGATATGAGGAAGTTTGATGGAAAGGTTCCATTAAATAGGATACTATAGATGGAACAATATGTTGATCTACATGATGTACAATAGTTACAAAAGGTACATGTTGCATCTTTATATTTGTAATCGAATCAACTTTTATGGTATAAATGGCTTTTTTCTCATAAACCACTTGTCACTTGGGGAATTTTCATGGAGGAAATGATAGCACATTAGGAGGATACAAATAGAAACACCTTCTTTAGCCAATTGATAAATCTCAAACAACAGGATTCAATGGCAGGACACATTGAAGACATCCAAAAATTTAATATAAAGGTAAATGACATTCGAAAGAAGAAAAGTATTGATGTCTTCATAGGGACTTTAATCGATAACATTCAACATGAGGTTCGTCATTCATAACCTGATTCATTGGAGAATGCATTCAGGTTGGCAAGAAGAATTGAGAGAAGAATTATGGAAACAATGAATCCTACCACTCACAACTATAAATATGGAAGTATTTTTTCTCCTAGCCTTCCAAAACCCATAAGGTTTACACCACAACAATGGGAAGAAAAAAGAGAAAAAGGGCTTTGTTACATTGTCATACCTGTTGAGCCTCAAACCTGCACCTTCCTATACACCCTCTCAGCCTTCTTTTTCCACTTACTTCATCCACCGAGTTGTTAAATCATTGCATTATAGTCTAAAAAGAACTTTTTATATGGTTTTCTGACTATGCTTATGACTATTGTTTGGTTTAGTTTTTTTTGTTCATGTAGCTGCGGAAACTTGTCAGTTTCCGCATCCAGCACAGGTTTCTACATCCAGCGTAGGATTCCGCAGCTATTTTGTTAAAAGTTGTGCTACAGGTGTCCTATAAAGAAACGAGCTACATGGGAAAGATCCAGGTGAGGGATACATGGAACGTGTCCCTTCAAATCAGCCAAATCATCCATAGAAGGTCACGGTCAACGAAGGTCAAAGACAAAGCCAACCAAGGAGTTTAGCGGTGGCATGTCTCTGTTTTGAGCACGTGAACGTTATGTGGCATAGTCCTCAGCTCAAGAAGACACCGGAACACTTGGAGATCATTCCCGTAACGTGAATCCAACAGCTACCACTCCGAAGATTTAATAGACATGATGAGAGTTACGCTAGATCTCGGCTGAAGGGATCTACATGTCTTTGGCAACACAATCAATAGCGTAGGAGTTAGTTAGTTAGTTTTAGCATTTTTCCATTATCAATAACGCGTCGATGAACGTTGTAAAGGATATTTTTGGATATGTAAATTCTGAACTGATGTGTTATCACCCCACTGTTTTTATATGTTGTTGTTTTAATATATGAGAAGACTTTTCTGAGTTTATTCGTGTGACTACTTGTTGACTGGCTGAAGTGGCAGAGGGCCCCTGCGCGCTGAAGCCTTGTAAAGTTTCCATTTGGTTTTATTATATATTTTTTTTATAATCATTAGCTCGTACATAACACATTGTTTGATGTTTCTTAACTCACTGTTGTTTATATTTTCACCTCTGTTTTCTTATAGCTGTCAACTGATCAGTGCTTTTCTGCAGGTTTTCTTAGGCAACCCGGGCAAATTTTCATCTTTTTGATAACTATTGACATATGAGATCATCTTGTCCTTCCTGCTAATTTTCATTTTCTGAAGTTTAATTTCAGCACTGTCTTTTCCAAGTTGTGATTTGCTTACTTATTTTTCTGTTATTTAGATATCATACTGCTCACCAGTTTATGGTTTCTTTCTATAGTTAAGTGACTCTATTAGCAAGAAATCAGAATATTACCAACTGTAGTGTGATTTAGTTATCATATTGCTTAAACTTATTCATGATTGCTTCCCACATGGTAGATTGAGCTGAAGGGTAAAGGACCAGAAGAGTTCAAGTAGTGTGACTAGTTTCTTTTATGCAATTTAATTTCTTGAAATTTAGTTATCATATTACTTAAACTTATTCATGGTTGCTTCCCACAAGGTAGATAGAGCTGAAGGGTAAAGGATCTGAAGAGTTTAAGTAGTGTGAATTAGTTTCTTTGCTTTTAGTTTGAGTTGCTTTTAGTTCTTACTTTCTTTTCATTCAGCAGCAAGGATACTGGGCCATTGTCATTAGTTCATTGTTTGATGCATTTACTTCCTCTTAAGAATTGATTTCAGTTTAGTTGTTTTAAAGCTTTCTTTTTGAGCACTTTCAAGTTTGATAAAATCACTGTACAAACCATCACCATCTATACTCCATACTTCACTTTCATCCTCGCCATCACACATTAGGGAAAGATAAATCAAAAAACAAACTAAAAACTCAAAAATGACAAAAGACTAAGGAAATGGTAATCTAGTACATATAGTACACTTCACTTCGTCAGTTTATGAACCCCGGATTGACATTTTAATTAGGAATTTAGATCACACTAAATTGACCAAACAATACCAAATACACTAAAGGTCATAAGTGTGCTAAGAATAAATTATTTTACATAGATTGTGAAGAGGAGGAAGAAAATAATCAAGAAACATAAAAAGAAGAGGACATACACCAGGAACCAACTCGAGAAAAAGAAGAAATGAATTTGATCATATCTTGTAAAGAATTGGCAAAAATTGCCACTCCTCAAACTCTCAATATAGAAGGACATATAAAGAAGAAAAGGGTTCAAGAAGTAAAATATCACATTGATCATCAAGAAATGAATCTGGCCATATATTGTAATGCATTGGCAGGAATTACCACTCCTCAAGCTATTAAGATAGAAGGACATATCAAGAATAAAAAGGTAATAGTATTGATTGAATTAGGTAGTACCCATAATTTTATTCATTGTAAGATAACTAAGGAATTGAATTACTTCCCAATTATAGCACCAAAGTGTCAAGTGGTGGTTTCAAATGGAAAAACCATAAATTGCTCTAGAAAGTTCCATAATATCAAGCTCTCCATGGGAGAATATGTTTTGAATAGTCCAATGCTTTCCATTCCAATGGGTGGTATTGATGTTGTACTAGGAGTCCAATGCCTACAAACTTTGGGGAAGTTAAGAAATATAATCAGCTCTAACGGCATGACAAAGCTTCTAAAGGAAGAACGATGTGGTGAAATTTCACAATTATATTTTTTTTTTTTATTACAGAGGAATTGGGAAATGGAGCAGCCTTGCAACTTGCGTAACACGGGGTCGATTCTGACTGATACCACTATAACCCCTAAGAAGCTGCACCCGCCCCTCTCCATAGCTTACGAGTTAGTCTGGGGGATTTGAACTTGTGACCTTTAGTACAGAGCTTGCCTTTTTAACGAACTTCACCGCAATTTGATTACCAACTTGCCTACCCCCATGGGGCTAATTTCACAATTATATTCACTAGATCTTCCCACATCGAAATAATTTATTTCTCCATATATAAAAAAAGTATTGGATAATCATTCCAAGGTATTTGAGACTCCCAAAGGCCTCCCACCTATTTGTGATCATGATCATGCTATTCAATTTCCAAGAAGTGTTCCTCCAAACATCAAGCGTTATAGATATCCCTTTGTACAAAACAGTGAATTTGAACGTATGGTTGCAGAAAACCTAGAGGTTTGTATAATTCAACCTAGTCAAAGTTCTTCCTCTGCTCCAGTGGTCTTGGTACCAAAGAAGGATGGATCATGGAACATGTGTCCAAATTATAGGGATCTCAACAGGCTTACTATTAAAGATAAATTTCCCAAACTTGTCATTGATGAATTATTGGATGAATTATATGGACCAATTTACTTCAGCAAGTTGGACCTTCATGCAGGATATCATCAGATCAGAATGAAGAATAAATACATTTCAAAAACAACATTTAGAACTTATGAGGTTCATTGTGAAGTTTTGGTCATGTCATTTTTCCTTACCAATGCACCTTCTACATTCAACGGTTTGATGAATTCTATTTTCAAACCCTTCGAAGGATCATGTTCAACATGTTGATAGAGTGCTCAGACTATTCGACAAGAAACAATTATATGCAAGAACCTCCAAATGTTTCTTTGGAGTACAAGAGGTGGAATACTTGGGTTATATTGCATCTCATAAAGGTGTTAAGTTAGACCCTCAACAACAACAAGTTATCGAACTATTAAAGGATAACCTCACTTTGGCACAGGATAAAATGAAACAACAGGTCGATCAACATTGCATCGAAATAAGCTTTGATATAGGCAACTTGGATTTTTTACGAATAAAACCATACAAAAAAAATGTTCCTCAAGCAAGCTAAGAACGATAATAAATTATCACCAAAGGACTATGGTCCTTACAAGGCATTGCAAAAGATTGGTACTATGGCATACAAATTGGAACTTCCTGCATCTTCCCGAGTGCCCGCAATTTTCCATGGTTCATGCTTAAAGAAGTTTATAAGTGACAAGATCCCAGTTAAAACAATATTGTCAGAACTTGACGAGGAAGGAAAAATCATATTGGTACTGAAGAAGTCACACAGACAAGAACCTGACAGCTATGAAATCTAACAATTTCAGAGTATCTCATCAAGTGGAATAACTTACCCGCTCAAGATTCCACATGGGAGGACAAGAATTTTATACAGAAGCATCAACAATTACTCAACCGTTGAGGACAACACTTTTTGAAGGAGAGGGCCATGTTAGGTGATTATACTACTAGTGTAACCCCTTATTGTTAATAGTATGACCCCCTTATTATATTGTTGTGCCCATGTAGTCCCCATATTGTTATTATTGTGCCCCATAGTAGCCCACTATTGTTATTGTTGTTCCCTAATATTATTATTGTTATGTTGACTCTAAGTAAGTTATGACTCCTTAGACTCCTATATATAGAAAGGAGGTCTTTTCATTTGTATCATCCAAGAATTTTTCATTTGTGTAATTTAAAGGAGGTTGCCCCCTCGACAAGGCTAAATTCTAAGGAATTTATATTTCTTTTCTATCTTTTTTTGCATTTGTTTCATAACAATTTGGGTCACATTATATCACATGAGGGTGTCAAAATTCATCCTAACAAAATAAAATATATGAGGGAATGACCAATCAAAGTACCTTGAAGAAATTCAAAGGATTCTCAAGATTAATAGGATATTAGTGTAAGTTTGTGAAGAATTATGGTTAAATAGAAACTTATCTAACAAAATTATTGAAGAAGGAAGCATTTTCTCAGACTAAAGAAACAACCAAATCTTTTGAAAAAAATTAAATAGGCTATGAAAAACTCTCTTCCTTAGAACACCTGACTTAACAAAAACCATCATTGTTTAGTTTGATGCTTGCTACCATGGAATTGGTGTATTTTTTGTATAAGAACGAAGGCCCCTTTCCTTTGAAAGTAATTAACTTAAAGGAAATAAATTACTTATAATGACCTATAAAGAAGAACTATTAGCCATCCTATAAGAAGTGAAGCGATGACATCTATACCTAAGAGGAGGACACTTCAAAGTAAAATAAAGGAACAATAAATTTTAGTAATTCTTGGAAAAAGAAATATACTCATAAGAGAAACAAAATGGTTACAAATATTTTTGGTTATCCCTTTAAAATTATTTACCAAAATGGAAATAAAAATATTGTGGTCAATGAACTCTCAAGGAAAGAGGAATACACAAATGGTTTACTATGTGCCAATATAACTAGGTGGAAGAAGCAAGGATAGAATGGAAGCAGTGTGAGAATGTAGGAAATATGATTCAACAACTCAAGGAATAGTGATATAGTAAAAAGAAATATGTGGAAGAATGATTTATTGTGGTATCAAGATCAGTTATACTTATTCAATAAGTTCCAACTTAGACAAAAGGAGGACATTCGAGGTTCTTGAAAACATACCATATGGTCAAGAAAGATATCCTTGGAATGGTATTAAAGAGTATGAACAAAATTTTGTGGTTGAATGTGTGGTATGCCAACAAAATAAGGGAGATTCAATTGAGAAGCAAGGCTCCTTCAACTATTATCCATACCAAGCAAATATTTGTAAGATTTTACAATTAATTTTGTTATAGGTTTTTCAAAATCATAAGGAAATATTGTCATTATAGTAGTGATAGATCGAATGAAAAAGTATGCCTATTTTTCGATCTTTCTCATCCTTCTAAAACAAGTACAATGGTAGAAGCATTCATGGGAATAATCTAAAAGATACATGGAATACAAAATATTATTGTAAGTGATAGAGATCCAAATTTCATTACAAATTTTTGGAAAAAATCTTTTTTTCTTGTTTGGTTACTCCATTGGCTAACAACTCATGCTATCATGCTTAATTCTATGGGAAAATTAATATTGTGAATAAAAATTTAGAAGGATATCTATGTTGCTTTGCATCTGATAAATATACACAATTAAAGAATGGTGGTACAACACATCTTTCCATACTTCATAATGAATTCCAACATTTATGGAATTTTATGGCCCCATAGACTCCTTTATATACCAAGGAGGTGTTATCATTTGTATCATCCCAAAATTATTTATTTATGTAATGTAAAGGAGGTCCCCCCTCGAACAGGCTAATCCTTAAGTTGTTGTTCTATCTTTTCTTCTATTTTGTGAGTTGGTTGCATAAAATTTGGTATAAAAGTTTTCAATTGTAGGGTTTTACTTCTTCAAACAGTTCAACTTTCATTTTTTATTATTATTTTTTTCTACAATATTTGAGAAGATGAAATTGCAACCATGTGGATCATAAATATTAGTAAACTTCGAATACAAATTTTAGATCTTGATTCACTATATTTTCGTAGATATGATTGATGAGGTTGATCAATGGTTAAATTATATGGACCTTAATACAACTCTCCAGCTTACTAAAATAAACTTTTCTCATAATTCTTTACATGTTTGTTATATTTTTCTTAATGCAAAGGGTAAAGATGAGATGTCATGTCTAGTGGTCTAATGTGCATTGATTGTAGGGTTTGGAGAAAATTTTGGGTAATTAAAGTGCAATAACTCGAAGGAGACAAGAAAGAGGGATTTTAGGAGATGGGATCTCCCTCCTTACTTTTCACTCAATCGAATATTCCTCCATTGAATCTCATCAACTCGAAGTTGCAGGAATCCAAGCCTCCATAAATTTAAGGAACTTGTTGGTAACTTCAGCTGTATAAATAAGAAGGCGTAAAGCCCCATTAGGATTCAAATTTTTGTTCATTGTAGCCAAGAAGAATTCTCGAGTTGAAACTTTGTGATTGATCACTCTTGTGTAATTTTTATATTTTAATGAAAATGAGAAGCATGCTCTTGATCTAACGGTGAGTTGACTCAGAGGGCTGAAACTCTTGGGTTAGGGCCCAACCCTAGCAACAGAGGTTCCTCTTCTTGTATATGTATGCTTAGATTACATTCATAGTTAGTTGTTGAAGTGATTTTGGTGTTGTTAATTTTTTGATAGTGGTTTCCACCTCATCTCTCTCTTCTGGGATCATGACTTAAGGGACACTTTCATACGATAAAAAAACAAAGTTCTTACTTTGCTTCATAAACTAGGGTTTCTTGATGAGTAGGTCATTACCTTTAAGTTTCTTAAGATAAGTTGCAATTGTCATTTTTGATGTCTTAGGTCTTGTATTGATTTCAAAGCACCTCCATTCATGCACTTAGCCATTAGATGGTAATAGTTATATTTTCTTCCATTTAATAAACATTTTCCATGTATAGTTTAATTTTTGTATAGATGCAGACAAGAATCTGTGTTTTTGCATGAGCTTCTACATTGTACAGAGACCTCATATGTTGGAATTATGATGCGTGTGTTGTACTTTAAGGCAACCCACAAGTAGCATAATGACTCACTTGTATATGGTAACTAAATGAATCTATAGTAGAGATATCATATGTGATAGAATGCATGACAATGGTGACAATATGTAGGGAAATTCAATTGAATCAGTTCAGAGGTAATGTACAATGGAACCTCCCTCACATGAAAGTTCACAGTATAGTAGGTTAACAACAAAGAATTAAAGATCAGACTACAAAGAATGAAGAAAGAGAGGTATGCGCAATTTCACCTTGACCAAGTTGCGTATACACGCAGGATCACTGACTACAAGTAGCATACACGTACACACTCACTTTCATAGAATGAAAAGCACGTATACCTTGGAAAAATAAGTTTTTGGTCCGAGGTATTTGGTCCATGGTATTTTGATCCATGATATTGTTCCAAGGTTTTTGGTCCGAGGTATTGACCCTAGGTGTTTGGTCCAAGGTATTGGTCCTAAGTGGTTTTGGTTGATGGTATTGAGAAAGTTCTAAAACTATAAAAGGAGGAGAAGGTCATTAGGCCAAGAGTGCAAGTATTGAATATTTGGAGAAGTGTGAGATCCAGTATGTAGGTTATTGGCTTATGGTGCTTTGTTTGATCTGAACCAAGGATGAACCTTAGCGGTTGATGGAGGATAAGATATAATGATGGATCGGGATTGTAAGACTAGAAATGAATTTTCTTTATATGGTATGTTCATTTTTACTCTAGATCTGAATACTGACGCATGTGTTGTTCTGTAAGTGTTGTGATCTAGGTATGACTGAAGTCTGGAATAACTGCAAAATTATGAATTAAGATTTACAGACATATACATTGGTTGGCTTTGATAAAATCACATATACACACCAGTTCAACACATCTAAGTAGCGTATACATTATGTAATATGATATTTGAAGTTATAGGTGGATTTGACTGTTGATACAAAATTCTAGGTTCTGCTTTGTGTTCTAGTTAAAGTTTCATGTCAGTATATTGAGTCTTTAGATATATTGATTGTGATCTTCTTCAGTGATGATGGGCTTTTAGTGATTTAGTTATGGGTGATTCAAAGATTTATGATTGAGTTTCAATGATTGGTTAATCCATATGTATTTGATGGTTGTGGTGCAATGGTGATTGATTTTGAGGTTCAAAGTTGATAATGGGTCCAGTACGAAAATTAGATGAAACGAGGCCTTCATGTGTATTGTTGTGTACCAAGAGCATCTAGTCTAAAAATTTATGAAACGTGGTCCCTGGAGGAAGAGAGAAGGTGGTATCCTTCTGTAGGTCAGTGCCTATGTACTAGTAAACATATCGGCTAGTACAAGAGCTAGGGGGTTTTAGCTCCCTTCGAGTGGAAGTTGGACAACGAGAGAAGGTAGTAACCGTTTGCAAGTATAATCCTGCGTACTCGTATGAGTCTGCACCAGTACAATGTTGTAAATAGATTTTCTTATTATTAAAAGAAGATAGAGAGGACAACAACAGGTGGTTTTCACACACATTGGGTTTCCACCTTAAATCTTGGTGTTCATGTGTGTTGCTTATGTGTGATGCTTCATTCTATTATTAACTGCACATGGCTACTGTTTAATGTTTAATAAAGCACTGATGCATAGATTAGATATCAACATATGATTAATTAACTTCATCATTAGTTTGGCGGATATACGCTTGTTTCCTTAAACACAATTACATGCACATGTGGGTTACGTTCATTAAAGTAGCACATATAAATTGAATATGAAAAGAAAAAGATTATTGACCTGAATAATATTGATTAACCCCCCCGCTCTCAGTATTATTTTCAGCAATTGCAATCAGAGCCAGTCCTTTGGTAGAAGCTTGATCGCTTGAAGAAGATCAGTAGAAGAATGGGAAAGAAGCTAAAGACGAAAGAATCTCAGAAGAAGAATATATCTCAAAGGAACTATGACAATAGGAGAGTCGATTGGGGATTATGTGGAAGCAAATCTTCAGATCTAGAATCACTTTAGAATGAAGATGAACAAACAAAAGAACTATCAGGTATGAATTTGTTATCCTCTGGTGATACATTTCTTTGTCTATTTGATGATGATGAAAGTGATAGTGAAACAACTAAATTTTCTCTTCTGAGTGAGAGAGAAAGATATCAAATAGAGGAAGAATTCAAAAGGCTCACAGACATAATTAGAGATCAACAAGATCTATTGGACAAAAAGGAGTGTGCCTTCAAAGAAGAAGATACCAAACTAAAATCTTAACTAGAGAAAGGAAACAAGGAAAAGGAAGATCAATGCCAAAAGTTGCAGGATGAAGTGACATCAGTAAGAAATGAAGTAAATAAAAGGAGCACAACAATCAAGAAACTCAAAGATATATCTAGTTACTATGAAAGTCTTGAAGCTAAGATCCTCTCTCTAAAGGAAGATCTTGAAAAATCAAATAAGTAGAATGAAGAACTACTCCAACCTCTTGAAAGACAAGAAAATGAAGTTCTTGAATTAAGGCAACAAGTGGAAGAAGGAAGAAAAGCTAAAGGAATCATGAAGAAGGAGTATCTTGAAAAGGAAGAGCAATATTAGGTTGAGGTAAATATTCTAAAAGGTAAATTAAAAGAAAAGGATAAGTTTTTATGATTTCAAGGTAGTACTAAGATTTTGGATGATATTCTTAGTAGTCAAAGGTCTCCTGCCATTAGATCTCGTCTTGGATTTCATGAATCTATTGAAGGTGAATCTAGCTGACAGGCGAAGGCAAGGAACTCTAATGCAAAATTTGAAATGCTCAACAAGGAGATTAGAGGTCAACCCCATTAGCAACCAAGGAAATAAATTCTTCAAAGAAAACCTTTTACTCCTAACTCTGGAAGTGATAGTCGATTATTTCCTCAAATGAATAATGTTGAATGTTTTATATGTCATAATCTTGGACATGTTGCAGCGAGATGCGGAAGTAGAATGGTCCAATATTGTCACACAAAAAGATCATCAGCTTCCAGGTACTTTAAGGGATATTTGTTTTCTTGCAATATGTTTGCTCACAAAGCCATTGGCTACTATAGAAGAAATATGAAACATGTAAGATGTTATGCATGTAACAAGTTTTGACATAAAGCAAAGGAATGCAGGAGAAAATATCATCACACTCGAAGATGTGGAAGAAGAAGGAAATACAGTCAGAAAACTGTGGCATGGCATAGTGTACAGACATAACAGGCTCAGGGGAAGCCGAAAGCATGAAAATTCAATTTTCTAAATCCATATGCAAGTTTCATGTAGACAAGTCACAAATATACATGATTTCGAAGCTGCACAGTCGAATATATGTAGTTTGAGAAAAATGTTGTGGGACAACCTGAGAAAAACTGATGTGATATGCTTGAGACAATTATTAGTTATTTTTTCTATCATAGATGGCTACAGGCTATGGATGTTATTTAGAAGTATTTTAACTCTCACAAGTTGTTGATAACTCGATGTATATCTAATTAATGATGATGCCTTGATGCTTCTATATGTAATGATCAAATATAACAGTGAACAAGTGGAATAGGTTTAGGGGGAGAACATGCCATGTTTCTAACAAAGCACTATTGGCATTAGATTTAGAAGTCTTTGGTACCTAATCAATGATAATGATGCTTATGTGGCTAAAGTGTTTAATTGATACATATTTTCCTGGAACCACAATACCAAGAAGGAAGTTCTGGGTCTAAATTTAAACTCTCTTTGTGTTTTTTTTCATTTTAGTTTGGTCCGGCCAAGGCAATCATTCACAAGAAGAGCGCATCAAAAGCGCATGGCACGTACACCAAGGGCCAACATTATGGATCATCATAAACTTTGTTAGATGATGTATATGAAATCTAGTTGCCCAATTTATGTTGAGAATGAGGCAACATTCATGGAGAATTGGAGTGCATAGGATTTTTTGTTCACCAAGAAATGAGGCGACATTGATAGAGATTTGGAGTGGAAAGCATTTTTTGTTCACGCAGAAGACCCAAGAATCTTGCAAGTGTTTTGGAGTGCATAGGATTTTTTGTTCACCAGAAAATGAGGCGACATTGATGGAGATTTGGAGTGCAAAGGATTTTTTGTTGACGCAGAAGACCCAAGAAACTTGAAAGCTTCGTTATGAAGTGTGTGAATCACAGAGAAAAAATAAAATGATGTTGTCCATGCGATTTCAAAAAAAATAATGATGTCCATGTGATACCAAGAAAAATGATGCTGTTCATGTGATATCATTGTACTCAACATCTGTATGGATAGCCATTATCTCTATGGCTATCCATCCATTATCCTAGTAATTTAATGGAAGGATGGGATAATCCATAACTCAGTAAAAAATGCTTTCAAAAATTAAAAGAAAAAAATATTGGTGTCGTTTGACATAGGAAGCCTCAGTTTGACATTGGCTAAAAAATTTACAGGAAAGAAAACTAAAATGAAATGACTAGGGTTTGCCTTGAAGGTAGAGTTTAGGGGAAATTCACCTATAATTGAATCCCTATTAGCTATCGATAAGGGTAATTGATTATGCCTTACCAGCTCAACTTAGCTTACTCTTCAGTTGTAGGTTCCAATCCATAAAATAATCTAACAGATCCCTAGAATAATTTTTAAAGAAATGAAAGGAAGGCATGAGATTTGAAATAAAACATTTCAATTGAAGAAATGAACTAAAAAGAAATGATGGTGTCTATGAGAGTAGACAAAAGCAAAATGCAACAGAAAGAAGGCATTAACATCCGAGAACAATGACTGTTTAGCAATTCGGTCACCATTTCGCTCAAGTTGGGAATTTGTTTGCCTCATCGCCTCTCACATAATATAACATGACCCATGACCGACTTGACTCACACAGACTCACTCATACATACAGACTCAAACATACCCACAGGCACAGACTTAGCACACAAACATATCAGACCTCACAAACATATGAGTCCACATAGAAATATTGAAGAAGACCAATTGACAGATTTCTGAAGTCTTCTATATATCATTTCTTTCAACGTATATCTATCTATCTGTCCTTTCTTTAACAAAGTTTTCAAAGAAAAGTCTCCAGTTGTTTCAAAGTTTTGAACGGATATATGTCTCCTTTCTTGAACAACCATTTGACAGAGGAATCCATACTGAGAGGGCAATTCGTCCAGTCATCTTCAACCATAGTCTCATTCTTTTCAACTTTTTCGAGAACAATTCCGTTATGTTGTGTGGCATGTTGGTTTGTCGTTGTGATAGTGATGGATAACCATACGGTAGTGATGGATAACAAAATTGCATTGTTGTTTTGATAGTGATGGATAACCATAATGTAGTGATGGATAATCGTGTGATAGCATTGGAATACATGATAGTTATGGATATAACCGTGTGACATATTTTTAAAATGGAAAAAAGCAAAATGTTACCTAAATTTAGAAATTGGAATATTAAATTCATTCTTCAAAATCCCAAAAACAAGACAAAAAAAGTTGCCATGGTGAAATCCGCTTGCAAGAAACGGTCCAAATTACTTCACTAGCTCTTACGGCTTAGGGTCTATAACACTTTAGTAACTTCTTTTAATAAACACTTAAATAAAAGTTACAAAATTCTTCTTAAACTATTTGATTTTTCTCAAATACCAAATTTGGACCACCATTTCTACCTTATGTCTTGTGGTGTCTTGTCTATTCTTGTTAGTCACGCCAATGTAAGATCCCTATTGTCACATCTCGTTAGTTTCTTGCAAGTCCCTTATCATTCTATCGCCTACATATGCTATATAATCTCTACACACTTCTACATTACACAATGTTGGTTTCCACATATATCCATGGAAATATCTTGAAGCAAGTTCACTTTTGCATTCGATCATATTCAAACTGATCTTTGATGTCTAGGTTCACCCAATATTGAACCAATGTGAAGGTATACAAACTTGAAAGAGAAAGGAAATGGATAAAAAAGGAAAAAAAAATCTCACGCTAAATCTAGATTCCTTATATCCAAAACCTAAATAAATCCTCCATCATGATCTTGGTGTATGAAAATTAGAATGAATAGTGCAAAGATTTAAGGGTGTACTCTAATAGATGTTTAGGCCCCTTTCTTGTAATATTTCATTGTAACTTTTTCCCTAAATGGACTAGATGTTAAGTCTATTTATGCATTCAAAAATGCATTTTAAACAAGAGGAAAACATAATCTCACCCGAAAGTTTATTATTGAATTTTAGTAAAATAGGCCAAAGTTCTTATCCTTTGGTAGATTTAAGTACCTATCTTTTGTGGGATGGGAGTAAATCCCCTTGTCAATTATTATATGGGCACACTAATTACTCATAATTTTAATGAAGTGACATCATGATAGGTGCCTCCACCATTTTTTATTTATCGAATTTTCCTTCATGTGTTATCTTAGGTTGTGAAAAAAATCTACCAACAGCTTATGTGTCCCTAAGACATCAAAAAAGGGAGGTGAATTGAAATTGTGCTATCAAATCCATGAATATTTGAATTTTTATTTTTGAATTCCAATTTGGGAGCAAAGTGTAAGAAGATATATCAAATAATCATGAACACTCTCCAACAACTAGTATACGATGCAATATTTTAATAGTTATACAAATATGACTCGTTTTGGGTATTGAAAGGAAGTTAAAGGGAAACAATTATTTTTCTTGAAATTTAGGAAGAATGATTTGTCATTTATAGAATTTCATATGTCAAATTTTGCAATTAGACAATTTGTTTATAATAGGGGTATTATTGGAAGCTAGATTTACTTTTACAATAAAAACAATACCTTCACCAAGTCAAATTTACATTCTTTCTGGAAATTATTTGACCAATACGAAACTAAAGATCTTCGATTTCATAGATGATCAGTTCATCACAATTTTTCTCAAAAATGAAAGTGTCAAAAAATTCTTAAATGTAGCATCAAGTTGAAGTGTTTGTTGTTCTCAATCCAATGATATTTGTTTTATTTCAATCTGACACCATATGCTGAAGTTATCATGTGCTCGTTGTTTGGCCCAACAATTAAAATTCCAGTAGGTCCATTGACTGATCAGTTGACTAGGTTGATCATATAGTAAGTGAGCAGAGTGACTGTGTAAGGTATGAGCTAATGACAGCTTGCTAAGTGTCATCCTCTAGTTCATTTATTCTTGGCACATTTGATTGGTCCGTGCTAGTTTTATGTGGACCAATAACTGGGTGTTGTGTGGCCCAGTCATGGGCTGCCACATGGCGCCCTAGGGTGAATTAAATTTTTTGTATGGGTCTGACCAAGGTCTAAGGGATTTGAACCCTCGACCTCCCACTCCATAATGGAGCATTTCACCAACATGCCACATGGTAGTTCTTAACATAGCATTGATTTAACTATTATATAATGTTTAAATTTAAAGCTTTAGGAGGGAGGGGTTGGGCTACCAGCCCAGACCCCTGGTCATATTTGGTTCCATATGCCTATGACACAATGGTGGAGATGGGCGTGGGATGTTTAGACTGACCCTGGTCACGACACTAATCACATGACCTTGACATTCAACAGAAGGTGCAAAGGTGGAGGAGCACTCGGTAATAGCGCGAGGTCTTGTGTATATGCTCCACCAAGAGACCGTTTTGAATGCACGTGCACAGGCGCTAAGGCAAGGCGGCCAAACCCACATCCTATCGATCATGCACGTGATCTTGGAATCAATATTTAAGGGCCTAGTGGGAAGAGCAGACAGTTAACCTCACCTTGAGACTCGTGGCACCCACATGACCACATGACCACGTAGGTGTTCGTTGAGGTTGAAGATTGGATTGTTGATGTTGGTCATAAAACGAGTGTTCGTGTGAGAATTTATGGTAAATGGGGACTCCTCCTAATCCTTGGTGCACTCCTAGGAGAAATAAGCATCCCATCCCAATAAAGGTTATTGATCCTGGGAAATATGCATGCATTCCTATCTTCCTATGTATATTTACTTTTCATTGATGTTTTCTTGTCTTAGCTCCATGTCTTAGCTTTGTGTCTTTTCATATTTTGAAACATTTGAGGTTACTTATTTGGTCGGGCTTCCCTAGTTGCAGTCCAACACACTTCTTGTGCTACAAGTGTAAATTTATAAATCTAAACAATATAAAATTTACTTCTCAAGAAAAGAAAACAGGGAAATGTTTTAATATTAAAATTTGAAGTCAATTACAATAAAACTTTAGAATTCATTATTTAAAAATTATATATATATTATATTATTATATATATAATATATATATTATATATATATAATGAGCTTATATTATATATATATATGAATATGAGTTTTTTTTTAAATATTAATATTTGTAACATTAAATAGGATATTCATTTACTTGAGAAAAAAATATAACCTTCACAAAAACCATTTGAAATGCATTTATAATTAGTTATTTATTATTAAATTATAATTAAAAAAAAAATTACAATAATGGAAAACTATTTCTAAAAATTTAAATGAAACTTTTAAACGAAATAAAATATTGCAAGCCTAGTGTTTAGGGTTTTAAGTCTAGTGTTTATGAATTATAACACTTTAGTAAATGATTTTAATCTTTACATCAAGTTACTTTTCCTTCTTATGCATTGATTCTCTAATAGAGAAATAGCTATCCATTTACTTCACTTCAAATAAACCGACATGTTTAGGATTTTGTGGTTCATCACCATCTATAGGTTTTTAAACTCCTTGGTGTGTAACTATTATAGTAACTATTGTGTTTCCTTCTCCTCCTCCTCCTGCTCCAGCACCTCCATATCCCACACCGCCTCATACACTACCAACTCCTCCTTGACCACCTCCTCCTCCTACTTCTTTCTCCTCATCCACCTGTAGCTCTTCATCCACCACCTCCTCTTCCCCAACCTCCACCCTCACCTCTGCCTCCACTTGAGCCACTGACTCCAGCTCCTCCACCACCAACTTGACAACCACCTCATCCTCTTCCTCCACCTCCTCTACCTCCACCTAAACCTCCACCTCCACTTCCTCTGCCTCATCCTCCACATCTACCTCCACAACCACCACCACCTCCACCACTTCCACCTTCACCTCCTCCACCACCACCTCCTCTTCCTCCTCCATTTCCTCCTCCTCATCCACCTCCACCTCCACCTCCACCTACTCCTCCTTGCCCTCCACCTCCTCCTCCTCCTCCACCACCTTCACATCAACATCCTCCACCTCCACCTATATCTCCGCCACCTCGTACTACACCTCCATCTCCACCACCTCAACCTCCACTCCCACATCCACCTCCTCCTCCTCCTCCACCTCCACCACCTCTACAGCTTCCTCCTCCCGCATTTCCACATCCAGCTCCTCCTCCAACACCTCCACCTCTAGCTCGACCTCCTCCACCACCTGTGTCTCCTCCTCCACCACCACGTCCTCCTCCTACTCCGCCTTGTCCACCTCCACCTCCTCTACTTCCACCTCAACCTCCACCTTCAACTCCTCGACCTCTTCTTCCACCTACACCTCCACCTCCATCGCCTCCGCATCCCCCTCCCCCTTCTCCTCCACCACCTCCACCTCCACCTCTACACTATCCACCCCCTCCTCCTCCAGCACCAGCTTCACCTCCTACTCCTCCACCACCTCCACCTCCACCTTCACCTCTTCCTTCACCTCATCCTCCACCTCCTTCCTATCCTCCACCTCATCCTCCTAGTCCTTCAACTACCCCTCCTCCGCTTCCACCTTCTCTTCCTCGACCTCGTCCACCTTCACTTCCACCTCCACCTCCACCTCAAAGACCACCACCACATACTCCTCCTCCTACTCCTCCTCCTCAACCACCTCCTCATCCAACTCCACCTCCTCCATAACCTCCACCAACATCTCCTCCACCACCTCCACATCCACCTCCTCCTTCTCCTCCACATCGTCTTCCTCAAACTCCACCTCCATGAGCTCCCCCACAACATTCTCCACCTCCACCCCATCCTTCTCCTCCTCCACATCCACAACCTCCTCCTCCGCCTCTACTTCCCCCTCTCCCATTTGCACCTCCACCTCCTCCTCCAACACCTCCACCTACAGCTCAACCTCCTCCACCACCTCTGTCTCCTCCTCCTTCGCCTCGTCCACCTCCACCTCCTCTACTTCGAGCTCAACCTCCACCTTCAACTCCTCAACCTCTTCTTCTACCTACACCTCCACCTCCACCGCCTCCTCGTCCCCCTCCCC